>JAITYZ010002166.1:0-12697 GCA_027744595.1 Paronellides praefectus
ATATTTTGTTTGTATATAATGTATACATTCATGGCATAAATACAGTTTCTTGTGACATTTTTGCATGAAATTCTTTTCTAAGAATATTATCAGTAGTATAGTGAATGAATAAAATTTAAAGTACATTTTATGCGTAGATATACATTTTTTTTAGTATAATAATGATAATAAGGATATATACTATTCTACATTTATGTAAACATGATGATAACAATAGTAAATAGTGAACGAAACATACAGACAATTCATTCAAACATTATTTTTTTTTGATAATAATACAACCGCGCAGCTTCTGTTCTTTTGCAAGTTTACAGATCATCACTTACTCGCTATTTTGTATGTAATTCTTTAAGATTATCAATAGAATTTTTCTTTTTGGAAAAAAATAACAACCAAGTAACAATCTCATCATTAAAAGCGAGCAAGCGTATATAATGTGTAAAAAATGAATCAAATATGAAAAAGTAACATCAACGACAAAAGTCTGTCACATGAGAATATAACACGATAACAGTTACACTCAACAATAATAAAAAAAGTCAACCTGTGTGTACGTAGCCTGCATATTATCCTAACTGAAATAAAAAATATGTGACAAGTCTATGAAAAAATACCTAATAAAAATTAGATTTTGTGGAAAATCAACCCTTGAAATTAAAATCGCATGATACGGTCACAAAGTTATTTGTACATCATACAAACTATGTAGCTGGCTGTAGTAAACAGAGAGGGAGAGGACCCCCTGTGTAGCTTGGTAAGTGCAAGAACTAAAGTAGGTACTTGCGTACGAAATCCATCAAAACTCAATCCCTTCAAAGCGCTTTCATCCAGATAATTATATTTTCCTATTCACCCCTGGGGTGCATTTCAGATCAAAATAATACTTGTTTCTGGAACTGCTACTGACAACGCAACGAGTGAAAGCTTAATCGAATGAGGTATATATATAACACATAAAAACTAAATGTTATTATATATTGGAGTGGAAAACAGTTTTCCTCCGCCGGGGATGTCAAAATGTCAATGCAGAGGGCTGAAAATAAATGCTGGTCTAGGTTTTGACATAAACTATGTACCTATCTTACCTATTAACCAACTTTGAAGAAAATCAGTAAAGCCGTTTGGAGGTTATAGGGCGGAACAGAACAGACTGAGGGACCAATAACATTTAAAAATCTTCTGACGCATTTCTCCATAACCAGATATTGGTACATACAAAATTTTTCTTAGCATTGCACTGTATTTACAATTGCCATAGCTGTTTATCATCTGCCCACCTGTATGGTGACAAACATTGTCGTCTAAATTAACAAGAAGCGCATCATGGATACGAATTGTGCAACCATTACAAAATTTAAAACTCAATAAAATATATTAGTTGCCTGGATTTTCACTCTTAATGTTCGCCCAGCAATAATCAATTATGTTGAAACAAACAATCCTGTTTTCAAATGTTATAATGCTCATCTTTCGCAGGTCTATAGTCTACAGTGTAGACTCTACACGCCGTTTTCTCACAAGGTTAATCGTTTCAAACGATTCGTTTGGGAATCTCAAAAGGTTTTAGTATAAAATCCAACAAATCCTGGTCACATCACCGTCTATTACCCAAGTTGCACAGAACCCCAATTTATCTACTTGGCATTTTTGTTTTTTTACCAATGTACCTATTTACATAGGTATACAACAACAAGTTAAGAATCGAGAAGAGAACAAATTAAATTGGAGAAGATTGCAGGACATTTTACATATAATGTCAACTAAAGGTCAAATTGTGGTAGAACATTTTTTTTTTCTGCAGTTCCACATATCCGGTTTTCAGGAAAAGTAAAATACTAAGTACAAACATAATATTGCATTTTACTCCTCAATTTCGCTTTACTTTTATGTCATCAGCCACATTTGTTGCTATTCTACAATCAGTCAACCAAACTTTTATTGTGACTGTCAATTTTCAATATAGAAATTCATTTTGTTTTGTCGCTAATAATAATTCGTTGCATGCATATACAAATATATGGCCAGTTTCATATTAATTGGGGGTACAAAAGCAATAATAGGAGTAACAGTGGTCCCCTCAATTTTAAATTACTGTCAAAACTTCAATGAAAGGAATCAATCAACTAATCAACCACCAAAACTTAACTAGGGCCATAATGAATGGAATAACAATAAGGTTTATCAGGAAATACATACCTATAATACCTACCTACCTTACCTGAAACTTATCTGTTTTCTTAAATCCAAAGTAGTCTGCAGTGCATTATAATGATATCACCATTTTTGCAAGTGATATAATTGCAAAATGTGTAATGAATCTATTGGTGAGGTGTGACTAACAATGTAAAATCACAAATCACAGAAATGGTTAAATAACAAATTAAATTGTTTAAATTGTAAAGTACACATTATTATGCAAAATTTGTAAGAACAAACGCTTTTGTCCCAGGATCAGTACCAGAAGTAGGAAGAACAACCATCAAAATTGTACTGCCAAAACATTGTATTACATCGTCAAACTACCGTGACAAACTCATGTTTTTATACAATTCGTCTTTTTAGTGGTGACCGTCAATATCAAAAGTCAAGGTCATTTCGAAGCTTTTATTTGTTTGTCCCAAATGACATGTTATAAATTGTTACGGATTACAATTTCAGTATTTCCTGAGGCTGCTGCATTTGTGTTGCTACCTGGATTATACTATTAACTGAAAATTACCATGTTCGTGCCTCAACTTCCACCACGCTGCCGCAAAACAATGCTCAAAGCTCAAGTGCATTAAGTCTGTTTGTTTTCCTTTACCTTTGGCACGAGTTTTTGGTGGTTACATAGCTTTTTAATCCTTCCTAATGGCATAGGTACAAAAAAACACAAAATTTTGGCTAGATATTTACCTATCCAATTAAGGTTGGTTTGTTGGCCAGTACAATGAGTAGTTTGCATTTCATTGTTCTGCGCGCATGAAGCAATGCAAAAATGAAAGTATTGTGCATGTTCGAAAACTTGGTGCTCAGAAGGAAAAGGAACAGAGACTCATCTTTTTTTAGTAATTATTATAACATTTCTTGTATTTACACTCACGCATACGTCAAAACTGCTACACAAACATTAAAACATATACATTTTTTTGCTGTTGTGCGCATATAAACTGCATGGGTGATCCTGCTTATCATCATTGAACATCACCCTTAAACTTGAATGATATCTCATCAGCATGCAATGCGTATCTTGGGCACGCTGTTCATTATTAGCGTCATTATATGTCATGCCAACGCTAAAGGTTACCAAAGCCGCATATAAGATGAAGAAGAGATGCTCATAACTACTCATGAAATGCTAAACACGTAAAATTACGAGCTAATCTATAAAAACCAATGACATTCCTTAAAATGATGTTGTCTTCAGTCAGTGTATTTTTTTGTCCGTGATGTGGTGACGATAATAACATTATGGTAATGATATGATCATGACTCAGCACTCACTAGATGCAATACATAAATATTGTAATGTAAACGAAAAGCGAGATCAACTTGAGCCCGTGGTTTGCCCTGAATATGGCATAATATTTATAAATTTAATTCTTTCAAAAATAATTGAGTTAACTTCATTTAGCTACCTTGTCTAATTACTTATACTTACACCCATTCCATATATACGACACAAATTAATTAACTTCATAACTAATTTGAACAAGATGTATTAACTTTCGCTCATTTCCTGGGTTATCAAGAAAGTGAAACGGCGAGATTATGCCATTATTTCGCCTGTTTACCAAATTATTAAATATTACCACATACATTAGAGAGATGTGTGCATTCAAAATTATTGAATACATAGGTATACTAAAATTAAATTAAAATATCTCTTTTCAGAGGTGGGCTCCGCCCAATTTATGTATTTATGAATGGGTAAGTCCAGATCATGAATCATCTTCATCGCGCGACGGATCCAGAGCAGAATGCCTTGTATTATTTGGTTTCATTGATTTCTTGATTCTCTATTCAATACAATACCATAATGATCACATTTTAGCACCTGCATCTTTACATGAGTATTCATTCTCTGGGATAACATATCAGCGAGAAGCCAAGATGCGAGATGGGAAACAGAAAAACCTCATTACCGGGCCTAACTATCATGAGCACATTACAATAAACAACAAGATTGTATTTTAGATTGCAAAAAGTGTGTATCAAATCTTTTTTTAGCATGCTATATTATGTGTATTCAAGATAAATAACACTTTTCAATGTTAAACATCGACAGAATATGACATAATGTTACATTATACATTCTTTGTCCATCTATCCAGGTCAGGGAAGACTGCGAAATAGGAAGGATTTGACGTTGCGTTGGATCAAAGAAGTTAGCGTTTGCTTGTGAAGCGATGGATGATGATGATCATGAATACGATGATGGAGGTTTGTTTAGTTGAATTTTAATGTGGCCACGCATCTATGTATTCAACAAAATGCATCTTGAATAGTTAGTACTATGAAATATGAAAATCATTACAAGTGTATTACATATTCATATTACGATGCGTTGCATGGACATCATACATGTCCATAATTTTTTTTTAATAAGATGTAAAATTGTTTCGTTAATTCCATCTCAAACCTGGTCACTTGCTGCTTGCTATTTTCTTTCATGTATTCAGTTGGATCCAGCCACACAGCAGCGTTGGGAAAACCCTGTTCCAGTGCAGACTGCAGATATCATTTCTCCAGGAATCTCGTCTCTAGAAACATTTAATCGCTGCAGTATATGTACCGGTTTTATTCATATTTTCTTATTGTATGAATGTATTTTTATGAGTTCTGTGTAAAACAGCTTTATCCTTTTATTCCACTGTGTTTAAAGTGCTGGAGATTAAAGTTTCCAAAAATCTGAAATATTGGAGACATAGCAGTGGTGAATTTTAAAAAAGTATGAAAAATAATAATAATAATAAATATGGCGTGTGTATAAACATTAGAAAAAGTTATAAATGGGATAATGTTGAATTGTTCATATATTTATTCGCAGTGGTTCTCCTCGAACTCTTGGCACTTGCACTAGCGTCATCACAGACAGCAAACAACAATCTCGAACAGCTTCCATCCAAATATTATGGAAATGCCAAAGGTGAAACAATTAAACTCTCTTCAATTTCCAGTTTCAACCATGTTTTTGTATATTCAAAGTATAACTCAAAATTGGTTTTTGATCATTCTCTTATCATCTAATTTTGTCAGGAACAAAAGTTGTAGAAATATATCAGAATGATTGCCACGAGTTTATTGACAGGTATGTTCATATCCCTTTTATAACCAATCAGTGTTAAGTTATTTTTTATTGGGCATGCGTTGTGTATGATAGTGACGCCTCGTGGATATACAAAACCCGGCAAAACCTTGTTACCACGCTCAATCCTGTACAGTTTGAGTTATTATTGGAAAAATGTCGGCTGCATGAACATGAGACACCTGACATGGGATTCCATGATATGAATCATACCAACACTAACGACGGTCTCAATTTCATCTCCATGGAAAATTATAATGGAACCCTTGGACTAAACGGAACAGAGAATGGCAACTCGACGGGGGAAACTCCCATTGTTTATCCGGGTACGAAAAATTCAAATGGAGCATATTGCTTTATACATATATCAACTTATTTCTAGAATTTTAAGCCATGAATCGTAACCAATTTGATTTTATAAACAAAATTAACAATTTACAGGCACAAAGTGGTGTGGTAGGGGTGATATAGCCAGAAGCTATGATGACATTGGTTTGTACGCTCATACTGACAGATGTTGCCGTGATCATGACAATTGTCCTGACAATATACTTGCAGGTGAAGCTAAACATGGTATTCGAAATGATGCATCTTTCACCAGGTAAATCAGAAACATTTTAAAATGAAAAAAGAACTATGACATGAAATTATAAAATAATTTTTTTTTTCAAATATTGCTTAGCTCACACTGTGAATGTGACGACAAATTTCTACAATGCCTGAAGACTGACCGTACTCTAAGTAGACTCACAAGCTCCAAGATAGCTCATATTTATTTCAACATTCTAAAGCCATTGTGTTTCGACGAAAGGCATCCGGTGACTTCATGTCAACAAACGCGGTTAACGTAAGCCGAGATATATTCAATTTAGATTTGATAAGGCTCCAAAATATTATGTAGTTTTGATTATTTTAATTAATTTTAGGGGCGAGTGCATTAGACCGGAATATAACTACAGAGAAGCCAGGCAGTGGCAGTTCTTTCCAGCCCAACCATACTTTGCAAAAACCGTTCGGGGGTTGCTTGATACATTCAATAGTGTATTTGGCACCACGGAATCTCCAGTGACTGATCCTACATCTCAATCGGGTCGACGAGGAAATGCCATGCCACCTGGGTTTACATTTTAAAAGGAGTTTTTAGTTTTGCATAATGTTGTTGTAAAGCCTGTCAAGACTGCTCTAATATGTTTTACATACCAATAACAACAATGAGTTTAATAAATTTTATTCCCATGACTTTCTTAGTTAAAAACATTACATGTCGGAACCAAGTATCGTTAACATTGTCACAAGAGTCAACTTGATGTACAAATATGAATTCAGTTAATAGTATCTTGATTTCAGTGACCTTTAGTTAGTTACACTCAACTACTTACAGTTAGTTAATTGACAAGAACTTGCTTGGTAGTCATATTTTTCTGAAGTAGAGTTAACTTCAGATTTACTCGTGACATTTGTATCTTTGTACATGGTGTGATCAAATACTCCAAGATCTTGAGAGGACTGGCCGTGAGGAGGATTAACGGAACGCATTCCTGTTGTAAATTTGGGGCTATCGAAAAACTGATAAAGTGGCACCTGAGTATAGTCCAATTTATACTTTTGGCAATGTATGTTAAGGAACCTGTTTTAAATATGCATGAAATTTTTGATTAATTTCCAAATTGTTGACGACGTATATACATAAATCATCAAACATGAATAATGAAATACCCTCCATATTCGTCACACTGTATAATGGGATAGTCCTTCCTAAAACACTTGAGTCCAAACACCGAGAAAAACAACGTTCCTATGGTAAACGCTGACGGTTCAGTGCTTTGCTGGAGACACTGTCTAAATCTGTCATCGCAATCACAATGGGATCTATGGAGAAGAGTAGTAACAATTTTGTACATGCAAATCATTTTTTATATCAGCACATACCTATGTATGTATAATTGAATATCCTTTACCTGGTGAAAGGAGCCCAATTACACAATTCTGTAATGTTTTCATGGCAACTCCACCCGGAAACCGAATTGGTACAAAAGTCTACAAAAAATGCAAAGTAAGAAGAGCCGTTAACTCACGAGAAGTGTAACAGAATTGGAATTAGAAGTACCTAGGTATACATACACACACGCATTCAAGAAATTATAAACCCTTTCCTTTTAACAATTTTACAATCTATAAGTTGATTCGGGGTGTAAGGAGTGTAAAAGTTTATGGTTTGCATTGCGTAATTGTTTCATTGCAAAGGTAGTAAAATAATACTTCTTTTTCATTTTCGTGCCTCCTGGTCCTTTCACATCAGCCATGGGCATACATAAGTATTAATACAAAGTACGAGTCTCTTTGTTACAGTTTCCTGTGATGTCGCTATGTCGCTTCATATTATATCGAGTTCAAATTTGTCAAATAGGAATTCTGTTCTGCAAGAACATTTTATGTTCCATACAATTATAGGGTAAGATACGCATTTCCCCCTTGAATTAACGTGCTGTCATGAGTGCTTGCGTTGCATTGGTATATCTGCAGGACTACGAGCAAACTTAAACTGATACATAAATACTAACTAACCGTGTTCCCTGCAGCAACTGTCCGTTTCTCGGTATTCTCCAAGGTCTGATTCATTTTTTGCATTGTTTCCAACACCACAAAAGTGTGTTCCTTAAAATTACGAAAATAATAAAATTGTAGTTAAGAGCTAAAGAGTGCAAACATCAAACCTTACACTTTCTATAAAGCGAACATTGATTTCCACTATACCTGGAAAGATGAGAAAGGATTTTTCATGAAGACTTACTACGAACTGAGTTGCATTGATTTTCTCACTTTGAAAGTCCTTACAAAGCATTATGATATCACGTGCCGTGGTGCTATTTGTGCGGAACACGTTATTCTTTCGCACTAAAAATTTTTCCGTGAGACGCCTACGTACACACAGATAGATGAGGCGTTTAGCTCAATTTAGCATGGTTAGATCACACTTGATCATTTTACAATGCTTACATCCTGTTTTGTTTCTGCTTACCTGTCTTCGACAACATAACAACCCGTATCCGGTGTTAAGAATATCGCTTTATCGTAATCCATGGTCAATATAACAGGATAGTCTTCCCAACTGTCCAGTTCACAACGAGTACAAGGCACCGTTACAACCAAAATTACAGCTAGTATAAACGCACATCCTGGAACACGCGTGTCAAATTTTAAATTGATATTGTGCATGTTGTGGCAGAAATGAAAGCGCAACAACTTGTATTGTTTTATGACCGTTTTATAATCTAAATTGCAAGTGAGCACGGAGTCGTTTCCTAATTTCCTATCTTATTACTGGTTATACGGCTTATAATACCACTCTTAAAATGTGTGTGTAACTCTGAGAACCGGGATTCGCTCGCAAAGAGCATTTGGCTTGAAGTCAGGTAAATGATTGTATATTTATAGCTTCATGCGCATTACTACGGAATTACTTTTACTCTTCATTCTTCCGATTAAACAGTTAGCCTGAGCCCTTGGTATTTGTCCTTAATCGAGACATATAGTCCTAGACCTTGTCCTGTAAATGGGTTCAGGAAGTATCAGACCTCGACAAATCTTTATTGTACGTTGTTGTATACAATTCTGTTTTATATTAAACACAAAGTTATTCGCTTACGCTTATTGAGGGATTCATCAAAAATGAAATGGTGAAGATTACATGTGAATGTATCATGGTAACGTCAAAAACTGTCAAAATGAATGCACATCTACATAACAAAGAAGAAATCATGTGCGCATAATTTCATTTTTCTTTGTGCGTCGCTTCCATAGTCGACGCATTTGATAAAGATGCGTAAAAGTGCGTACATAAGCAAAATACCTTAGCATGTACAGAGTACAGAGAGGTATATAAATGATTGAATCCGATTAATATTAATAATTTTAATCCACATGCGCAACTGCGTAACACATTATAGCCACCACATCCAACACTCAAATCATTCAATATTTGTATACGTATATATGTATTTTAATCAATTCTGATTCAACTTCCACCACAGAACTAAATCATTGGAAAGGGAGTATTAAATGACATATCGTGTAGCTATTAACTATTATTATAATAATATGTAGGATTTGGTAATTGTTTGTCTACTTATATTTAGCTTTCCTCCGTAATATAACTATACTATCTGAAAATCTCCAAAAAAAATTATTTATCTGATGAGAATTTATTAAGTTTCATATATAACGTAAAAAAAATTACCCCATTGCAATGTCAAGCGTTTCCAGAAAACAAATGTTTCCCACTTTATTAGCATGAAAATGCAGACTATTGGGGATGGTATTACAGATGAAGGTATATAGAGATGCGTATACAACGCAACCTATTAATAGTTTGGTCTTGGTCCATTGAGTTGTACAGGGTCTACTAAACTACTAATATGTCGAATGTTTGATGGAAAAAAAGTAATGAAACGCCGTATTTCAAGCGGTGCGTGATAATAATAAACCCAATTAGATGTCAGGAGAACCGCCTTTAGTGATCGTGCATGCTTATATGTTACGCACCAAGACTTTTCGAATGGGGTATTACACGGCATAATAATATGTCATGATAGAATCAAAATCATTTTTTTCTTCTCTCGTGGGATGAGCTGTTGACCGGGTTTTCAAACTTTACCTAGCTGAGGTATTACCGTAAACAGAATTTAACAAGTCGAAACCATTCTCGAGATATGGCGCGGATGGACGGAACAACGATAAAGGTGATTCTAACAAGGGGGTTCTAGTTCTAATACAATGTCTTGGTATTATGCCCAAGCACGTTTTAATAACCATGATAACTTTTATTACCAGGTTCATAAAAACAAAAGGTTAATATCTAATTTTCTTTGTAAATCTCACGCACATTTTTATGATGTTCTAAATGTTGTTAACAATAATACGGAAAGGAATGAATATATGTAGGTGACAAAAGTCTTAGCTCAGTTAAACAGTTTAAGCAATATGTATACCGTTTAATCATGTCAAAGAGAAACAAATACCCTCTCCATAACTTTCGACTTGTAAATTAAAACTGACTAAAATTTTCGTAAGATGATACAATAGCGTTCAAGAAATATCACCATTTTTATTTCTCGATCATTTTATTACAGCGGTAAATGTATACAACGAAATATCATATATTGACAATAAATTTTATTTTCATAATCAATGTTACTTGCTCATACATATATACAACTTATTTGGAACCGCTAGGTTACATTAATGGAGAGCCTGTTTGTCGTATGTACGTATCTAGCAGTCTGTCCACTCGATGACTGAAAAGGGATTTCGAATTTTTAATGACAGTGGACTTAACTTCTTTTTTTTACATCGGAGTACCTACCACCCTGGGTTGCCATCAGTCTATTGGCTTTCAATCAAATAGACAAATCCCCTGAGGTGGTGATGGGAAAATAGAAAATTTGTGATTTTGTTTTTCTAACCTACTACAACAAAAGTTACATTAATCGAAACATACACTTGAGTAACAAAAAAAACATTTTGCTACCTTGACCTAAAAACATATCATCTGGGGTAAAAACTACTTCAAAAATAAAACGTTCTAACTTACTTTCATATTTTTCTATAGCGGTCCCGCTTTACATCATTTTAACGGTTTATGTTTTTATAACACAACAAACTAAATTACAAAAGTTTCTTGCGGTATTTCTAATGCAACTTTTAACAATACATACGCTTCGTTCGCTATTCTAACAAATATACGGCATGAAAACAACAACTAATAACAAGTTTTAAAACAATAAACAACAAATTTTGTATGTATAGAATATATTTCTTCCAAGGTGACATTGACGTAAGGGTTTCTTTAAATGCTTGCACAATTGGATAATATCAGAGCAGCGTCATCCATGTTGAATATGAAATGTGTTGTATTAGGTGCTTGCGACGGCAAGTGTCTCCACTTACTTCGGCATGTCCAGTGGACCATTTGACTCAAATGATTTGAGATACCATTCTACGTTGTAAATGTGATGTTACATCGCTGATGTATGTAACTCAGAGCTATATTTTCTCATCAGCAAAGGTCCTGAATTGAGATACATTTCTTACGGCACTTAAACACCAGAGGACGACAAACTGGAGTAGTTATAATGACATTAACTTAATGTAAACATATTGCTGATAAGTCAGTCAGTAAATATAAAAAAACAAAAAAATCTACATATAGAAAGCATATTAATATCATATATCTCCATAAAAAGCAGATTCTTCCAGAACAATGTTGTAAGCTAATAATTATAAATGTATTGTGGAAATGTAGGTTATGAATTCATTCATACTACTAATCCCTGGACCAACCAAGGTGTATAAGAACTATGCATGGCACATAATGTTCGCGGATAAAAGTGATTAGATAAAATCAAATAGGTGCAGCTGCTCGATAGGGACAGGGTTTTCCACATTAGAAAGAAGGAAATCTGAACTATCGTTCATTAGCTTTTCTTCGTTTGATTGATTTGGTTTAGCGCAGTCTTCTTTTGATTTAGTAGTGTGGCTACTTTTACTTTTCTTGTTTCGTGTGCACTGTGAAGTGGTCGCTTTCGGCTTCATCTTTTTTGGATTCAAAGACGTGATAACAATGGACTTAGCTAAATCACTGTAGAACAAATCGCGGAAGGAGTCAGGTATCCCTAAACCTTTACTAGTGTAGCTATGCTCCTTGTAAGCTGAACTGGAAGACAGGGAACTTTCAACTGGATACGAATCTATGATTTTGCTAAGGAGAACAGTCCATGCTCTAACAACTCTGGAGACCGTAGGTTGTGAAATAAAAAACATGTGTCCCAACACCTTTTCAGGTAGCTTCCTCCGCAGGCGGATAATGGTCATGAACAGTTCATTTATTCTGCTCATAGCGCGTCCTTGACACGGCCGTTTCTTTGGCTGCTCAGTGGCCTTCTGGGCTGAAGTGGAGCCACCTTCTCCAGATGAATTAGCAGAGCCTCCTGGTGCATTTTTATCGGTAGTTGTCGGCTGTGATCACGAAAAATTCAACACGTGCGAGGTTAGTTTCCATAATATTTTCATAGCAAATTGATTGTGATTGAGATTAATTATGATGACTTACCAGGTTATTCACTCCATACGTTACGTCCGTTATGCATATTTTTTCAATGTAAGCTTCCAAAGAACGGAAAAATGCCTCAAAGTTGCGATAAGAGTTAAATCCAGTGTAATACTCGATATCTTTATCGGAATTTTTGAAGCGTTCCACTGAAAATTTTCCTGCAATTTTATCCTTCTTGGGCCGTTTCGATACACCTTTCAACTTCTTCTCCCTTGGCGGGATGACTTCTTTCGCAGTTGCTCCTTTCATTCTCTGATTCTGACTAGTACTCTTTCTAATACCTAAACCAGTTAAAACATTTA
>JAITYZ010002167.1:0-10195 GCA_027744595.1 Paronellides praefectus
CATGTTTGATGATTTCCTAGCAGCGGTGGAAATTTTTCTACAGTACCTGGTGGCGATAACTTTAGTGCTTTTAAAAACGTCTGCAAAAGTAGTCCACCCAGGTTATACACTAGCATATACTTTATAAAATCCGATCGGTTGAGGTTGATTAAATGCATTTAAAATAATGGCGCGTCGTTTGCTCATAAATATGGTGCACAAAGCAAAACTGTCTGCATAGTGGATACTGTACATTAAGTAGGTATATAAAATGCCTAGCTTCATTTTCATTACTAATTTAAATGCACTAAAATCTTCTCGTACGTCTTAAATTCTCATTCGATTCGTAAACTGCTTTCGTGATGAAAATCAAATAAAATCATAATATTGATAATAATTAAAAGCACATGCTATTATTCTAATTTAACAAAGACCAATGATTCCGTTTGACGATTTGAGAACTGTTTTTTGTTCTCAGGTTTCGTATAAACACATCTTAAAAAAGAACTCAATGAATAATAAGAAGGGTATTAGTAAGTAATGCATTGGTATGGAATGGAATGTGTTTCACGTAATGTAACTTACTTTGTATATACGAGCTGTGAGCCACTAATCCAGAACCTTCTAACCGGCCAGGGCGATTGGATGGTCTACTGTTGGTGAGCCCAAACAAAAGTGGATTTCTGGACTGCCGTCGGTTATCATTACTGCTGCTACCACCACCACTACCAACATCATCGTTTTCGTTACTTTCCTCGACATCAGCTTCATCTGCAAATCTGACGCGTGTTGGCAAATGCGGCTTGTAGCTTCGTCTTGCAGCTGAAATTGATGCTTCCAAACAAGCACAGCAAGCAAACTGTAAAAAAAGAAGGAGAAAGTTAAAAAGAGAAACGAGAGATGAGAACAGAGGAGTCACGCTGGGATTTTGCGGATAAACATCATCATCATGCATGGCCACATATTCACAACAAACGCTTTTTTCTTATTCTTTTTGTCTCTCTCAAGTGCAGGAAATGAAGTCACGACGAGTGAAAGAGATAAAAATGTAGCACGACGACGACTTTTGCTTGTCTGACAGGAAACATATGCACATGTATAGTACAATAACACTGTTTTCACAAATTACTCTAATCTAATTATGTTCGGCATGTTCACTTAAATGCTACTAATTACGTTAAGCTCAATTTCCCAAACAAAGGGTATAAAACGGAGACAGTGTATAATTTTTTTTCGATGCTGGAGACTGACAAAAACAGGCCTTAAAAAGATGTGTACTTGTTTTCTTTCTTTGTTTTTTTTATAATTTACTTTACTTTTGGGTCCACAGAATTGCAGAATTGAATTGAAGTGTTTTGCAGAATTGTCCTAATTTATAATTTTATTATGTGATACGAAAAAAATGCTTGCAATTTAAGAGGACGACATCAGGATGTAAATATTTTAGTAGCAATTTAGAGAGGAGAATGTAGGGAAACGTCATATGAATGAATATTCCAAGCGGGCCTTACCAATACGAATATAAGCAGTGGAATCCCAGCGAGCAACGCAACAAATAAATTCCCCAAATTGTCAGCGGCAGACATGAGCCGCTGCAGTTGTTGTTGTTGACGATGGCACAAATTCTACTACGATGTTAGTACTGAGGAAAATTCCACAGGAGGGGAAAGAAAAGGAGGAGGCGTACAAACATCCACTACCACCACGAATGGTGTGGATGAGGATGATGAGGATGATAACGGTGACAGGAAGAAAGGAGATTCCTGTTGGAAGAGCAGAAGCAGCACCAACAGAGATGAGCTTGCTCTTTTGTTCGCACCACGAACAACAACCGCACAAGTAGAATTGTTATTACTATGACCAGCAACAGGAGCAGGTGAGAAGAGATGGTCTGCTGTTGTTGTGGAGGAGGCAAGTGGAACAGGATGAGCTAGATTTGTAGCAGTAAGAGTGTTGGAGGAGGGAGCAGCAACAGTAGATCTTGGACACAGTTCCCTTCTCAATATCACTTGAAATTGCAATAATTTCCTCCGAGTCCAAATCCGACTTTTCCTGATCTCGTCCGGGGAAAATAAGGCAAGAGGTTTCTCCATGACTTTCCATCAGAGTAATGGTTTAAAAGAAAGAGAGTGGAGGTGAGAAGAGAACCTTGTTACACCTGGTCCGCTGCTCTGTGAGATAGACTGACGGATGAATATTATGATGACCGGGTTTATTACGGCGACCAGACGACGACCACAGAATTTCTTCTTCTTCTGCTGTTGCTGCTGTTGGCGAAGGTGATGTTCCAGAGTATGTAAGTTATTTTTTATATACTTTAAGTCCCTCTATTTCTACAAAAACACTTTTTATTTGCAATGTGCATATCACAAAATATATATATCCCTCCTCTCCCGCTACTTTTAGCAAAGTTTTAGTATTCTGTGCAATATCGGCTTTTCTATAGAAGAGAAATCTCGTTCTGCATTACAAACATACACACGGCATGCCGTAGCACGAAAGGGGTTGAAGGCTGTGTTATTGACGATGGCAACTATCAGAACTCAACTCAGGTACACAGTGGATCTCGTCTACAAAACATAGGGGCAGAGAGCACACACACAGGGAAAACATGCAGACACACGGATCATTCTCAATCCGGACATGATTAGCGTTCCTGGGAATGAATGGAATATTGAATACGAGTACGTTGATAGAGAACAGAGGTGGTGTATATATGCTGCCGTTTTTTGTTCTGTTGTTGCGGAGAGGTGTATAGTTTCCTGACGTCTTTGTGTACCTTTTTTTTTCAAGTTGTCCCTGTCATATCAGTTTGTTTGACAAGAGGATAGGTACCAACTATAATATTAATATTACATTTCCCATCCAGAGATTCCACGAATATTCCTCACAGGACTCACACTGTCATATTATTAGCGTTAAGGTTCATAATTTTTGTTTCTGTCCACACCATAGTTTATACTACCCATATCCATGCAGTTGCATTATGTGATGCTATCACAACAACTAAAACTCTTTTGTGCAAATCTTCTATACTTCTCACGGTACAAAAGTACCCAAAACATAATAAAATGCAATTATTCTTACCCAGGCGTCCGAAAACATCTTATAGCGTAGAGAATGTATAGCTAGATATAATATGTATCATTTCATAATATTAATGGCGATGATGATGATGTTTTGATGAGCAATTGTTACGTCTTTCTGACAATACACAGGGAAAGCCTTTTACGTCTAAATATATATCTATTTCGGTATGATAAATGATGTCGTCGGTAAAAATTGTAGATGTGACAAGTAACAGCTTCCAATTGATAAAGGAATGGAGGGTAAAATGAGGTTTATAATATCAACTATGAATGCCACTTGTGCGACGATAGCAGCGCAGGTTGTTATTGTTATCTTTGCAGAGAGGCTCAAGTAGGAGTCGGATGACACTGATGATGACGCGATATATATGGAGTTGATTATCACTTTGTTCGCCTTGCAAACACACACACTCGTTTCATATCCAGATTATTTATTTTTTTATCTTTGGTGTTGTTCCCGTCCTTTCTCTACTCTTTTATAATATAATAACTTTTCATAACTTTGAAGCACAAAAGCGATGATGGAGATGGTAAGCCCACTTTCTTTTGCATCTCTTTCTCTATCACACATTCACATACACACACACTCTCTCTCCCTGTCTTTCTGTTGTGGTGTTACGATATCTACGTGTGAGAGAGAGAGCAAGTCAAGAAAGAGAAAGCTGGTGGCGGTGGAGTATGAGTGAGCAGAGTTGAGTTTTGCGGACGAGCAAAGTAGAACGTGTCTTGTCGCTTTTCCTCACGCTAAAATATGTATGGGCAAACTATTTATTTTTCCATGCTCTTTCCTTTTTTCGTTTTATTCTTGTCATCCAAACGAAAGTGGAATTTTTTGTACTTTTTCTTTCATGGAATATTGCCTACAGCTATTTTTTTGGGGGATCTTTCTACTTTCCCTTTTAAATGAATGGTTTGCTGAGTTTTCTTGTTATTTATTGCCTGGGTATTAATATCTTTTTTTCTTAACACGCACTGCATTCGTCTCGCTTTTAGCTAATAATAGCTGACAGTTAATGGTGACGAAGCTGGGTGAATTATACTGTCACTTTTACTTTTTCTCGATTCGTTTTCCCATTTACCACAAAAAAATATCGTGTTATGAAAAATACTTTTAAAAAAATTGTATAAAAAGCGCAGCTTTTGTGGCGTTCACTCAGTCAGTAGCAGCAACAGCAAATTTGAGTGCTCCTACTCTGCCTCCGACAAAAACGAAAGTGTCAACTACCCTGGTTCACTTTTTTTGGTTAAAAGAGTTAAAAGAGAATGAGAGGCAGGGAGAGGGAAAGGACACCCACGGCAAGGAAATATTATTTTTCATCTACATATATCAGTAAAGGAAACTAGCAGAGCGGTACGCTGATACTTCTTCGTCTGGCTCTGAGTCGTAGTCCATGTTTGGATACTCGATGATGTTGCATGTTTCTTGCAAGTTCCAACTAAAAAACGTTTCTCGTTACAAATTCCATATACTATAGCAAAAGTTCTGCTGCTGCTGCTGCTGCTTCTGAAGAAGAAGAAGTAAAGCAGAGTAATAGCTGAAAAATAGTTTCGTATGTAAGTCAAGCGTGTAGTAGTATTGTAAGCATGTATATGATGATGCGGTATTTTCTGTATAATTTTCTTTCTTGGAGGTCCGTGGGCTGTAGTATTTTTTTGTATTTGGTAGTAGTTGTATGTAGTTGTATGTATGTGTGTGCCCGTCGGATGGACTGCTACAATAATATATCTTTTTATATACTTTTTTCTACATTTCTCTTTTTTTCTCGGCTTTTACTCTTCTTCTTCCTCAAAAAAAAGTTTTTGTTTTCTTTATGTAGTAATCCGATATGATATGCTTCTTAAAGAAGATGTTCTTTTCTTTTTGCGGCCGCCACAAGCATGCAACTTGCTAAGGCAGTAAGTCGTCCAACATCAAAATTCCTTCTTCTCTGATTCTATTAACATCAGTGGTGGTGGTGGTGGTAGTGGCGGCAGAAAGGAAGGGGAAGAGAAAGAGAGAAACTATTCGCACTAGTTTCTTGTAGCAATAGGGAATAAAGAAATGTTTCTCATCATCAGCAGAAGACAAGAAGAAGAACCCCTCTTTTTTATACTACGGAAAGAGGAAAATGAAAAAAAGAGATTCTTGAATAGCAGAAAGCAGTGGGCTAGTACATTGATGGCGATGACGACGATGATGACGGGGATGACGATAGTTACAATAACAGTAGAAGGTAATGTAATAGCGGCAGTAGTAGCAGTAAATACGCTGCTATTACTATTTAGAAAGTAACAGAATAAAGCTCGATGCTTAAGTTGAGTTGCCTTTTCCTCCTCTCTCTCTCCTCGTCGTTTGACCATTTACTTTGGCTCCAAGAGGCTTATTGCTTGTAATATAATGCGAGTATATATCAGTCTAAGAAAGTAATGTTATGTCAGCAGGGAAATCGCTTTTTCCTCTTCGTCTTCTTCAGTTTTTAGGTACCTCGAAATAGTCGAAGTGGTTGTTGTAGCAGTCAGCAGTAATGCCTGTAGAGTCCTCGCACACATGATGACGATGATATGTATGTAATACTTCCACTGTATTATTATACTTAACTGATATCCCTTTAACTTTCTTGACTGTTGTTGGCAATATAAAACGAATTTAGACTTACTTACTTGGCAGTTACATGTCGCGCTATTATTATTATTATTATTATTATATTGTGTAGGAAAGAACTTGTGGGTAGATGGATAGACACACACACAGAGGACGAAATTGGGAGGACTTGATATTTTGAAACAAGTGAAAAATCTAATACTTGCAAACGTAACTAAGTAAGTACGTGCTTGAATAGTATGTAGTTCCGTTCGTTGTTGAAAAGTCCTGTGTAGTATTGCTATTACATCATTACTACTAAACAGGAAAGCATCAACGGCATGTGGACTGGTAGAGTGTTTTTTTTGAAGAGACGAGAGCATGATGATCAGGGAAAGCATGTATACATGTGCTTTACCAGCAAAGAGAAAGTTCCGTTCAACATGGGAAGGATCGATAATGTTCCATTCTACAATGCTGTACATATCATGTGATAGAATGCCTGCGACATACGCCGGGAATGCTTTTGCTTTCACACGGGTCTCCCACAGGTACATGCTTTCAACTTTTATAAACAGGGATAAATATATGTCAGCACACGCATATATTATATAATATAATGTAGCTTGGAAGCATACACATAAAGTTCATAGTTCAAATTGCTTCGTATCTTTCAGAGTGTAACTTTTCCGGGCCCTTCATTTTATCAAGCTCAGCAGTTTTATAATGATATATATAGGTATGCATTATGGTAGAATACATATTTATGTAAACGTAAGCAACACAACTCTATCTATCGTTGAAATATACTTGGAAATTTTAGTGCCGTCAATATAAATATAGTAAATATACGAGGCATGATTGTGGCCTTTCTGAGTAAATTGGAAAGTGGAAGTAAGAAAACGACGGGAAGTAAGTAAAGTATAAAGAATTTTTCGAGAGCTATAGTCATAAGGAAAAGGAACATGGAACAGTTTTGATCAGCAGCTCTCAACCAACTTACCAACTTCTTTTTTATATGAGTGTTATATATTCTCACTTCCTTTTCAGAGGAACAGAGAGAGGGAGGGAGAAAGGGGTATGCAAAAGTAAAGTTTTAGTATGGCACCGGCTCGCCAACGCTGCGGTATTAGCACTGGAGTTGGTGCAGTAGTTTTGACTCTGGTATGTATTTATGTTGTTGGTAGTGAGTTTCTGAAGAAAAATTGTTTTTCTTTCACTGCTCTGCCATTTTATTATGATAATAATAATGCCTTTTTGGAAACATACTACTAAACTAAACTATTTTACTAGTAATACAGGCCAAAATGGAGGAGGAATCTAAAAGGAAGGGTAAAATAAGAGGGAAAGGGGAAAGGGCAACACTTTTACATCACTACTCACCCCATCAACCATGTCTACTTTTACTTTTTTCCACTTACTCCCCCGTAGACATTCATGATTTTTTACAAACTACAACATAAATGGAAAGGCTATTTATTCCAACAACACTTTGCTCTGTTCCAAGTAAAATGGATGCATCTTCACAACATTCATTTTGCAGTACAAGCACACTCACACTCCATGCCATCCTATGAACTACATTTTTCAGGGAAGGTAAAAGTGATAGGGAATATATATTATTTCTCTTCAAAACGTCAAAAAAAAACCATCAAGTTGAAAGTGCATCATTATTACCATTATTATGTATATGCTCTTGTTGTCGTTAAAGTTGCTAGTGTACATATATATATAAATGACACGTAGTAGTAAAGTTCAAAATGTTGGCATTTTCCTCTAAAAGTTTTTTTTTGCATTTGACAGTTGTTGTTGTTGTGCAAAAGGAAAAAGGGTATAATAATATATAATATTGAGTAATGAACAGTTACGTACCCCTTTACACTCACGAACTAACATAATATATTAGAAAAATGGTGGTGTATGAGAGAGCTCTTATTATTACACCAGTTGGATGAACAAGCCTATCAACTAATTTAATACCGCAATTTATATGCTTTTATATTTAACTTATACCCATTTAGGCAAAACACATAAATAAGAAGATGTCTGGTGTATGTATGTTTTTAAAACTGCTACCACACTACAACAAACAGGGAACTGAAAAAGTGTAGTATGCTGAGAGTTTAATATATTAAGCATTTTTTTTATTACAATGTTGCATGCTACTCTAAGCTCGGCATTGCTGGAAGGCGTATTGTTTACTATACGGATAAGAAACCTATTCCGTGTCGCTACATTTTTGTCATAAAATGTTTCATGCATGTAGAATATGTATGTATTTTGGACTGAAATGTCTACATATATATGGTATTTAAATGGAATGTTAAGCTGAATAATATGAGACGCAGTTTGAGTTTGCACTCAAAAAGTCAGGAGTCAAGTTGTCTGTGTGAGCCAAGCCAAAAAAAACTGGAGTAGTAGCATTAAATTCATTAGCAATAGGGAAACTTGACTTTATATTTGTGTATGCTATTGTGCATGTTTCTCCTTCTCCTCCAAAATTTGAATGAGAATTTAAATACTGAATTGAATTAAAACACAGGAATTCACTGCAAAATGCCTTTGTACCGGGGAAGCTAGCACTTTGCCATTCCGAATTTAACCCAGTTAATGAAAAAAAAGAACAATGGCATAAGTCCATTCTGGAAAAAGTATTTAATTAGCAGCAATACTCCAAAGACAAAGACCACAGCAACGCTGACTCGACACTCTGTCTTGTGTAATATAACGTTTTTAGGGTATGGGTATGCTGAAAATGCTCGTTGTAAAAGCTAGCATGTTACAGTGACTCCGTTTGCAAGTTGCAAAAGGAAACACTATAAAGTGCACAATAGTAATGGAAGCTCTTGAGATGTTTGGCTATATAGACGGCTCTGGTTGTGACGGGGTTGTTCATATTTTCCACTCTGTATTTAATAGATGAATAAATACACTTTTCGGAAAAGTGCTTTTTCATTACTGCTTGAATATACACACATACCTACATATTATATACCTTCACATGGTATATATTTGCATTTGAATGAGTTACAGCAACAAAACACTAAAAAGCCTCTTGCATCAAAGCCAAAATTCAAATGAAATAACGAGGCAATTTAGGTAAACCCTTTTTCAAAGTTTAACTTGTTCGGCACAAAACATTTGACTTAACCAACCAAAACGCTAATAGTACACACATACAATCAGTGATTTTATTATTGCGCAGATTTGCAAAATTATTATGGCTGATGTAGCAATAATTCAGTTTCAAGTTTGAAGTCAAAGTCCCCATTAGACAGACTGAATGTAAGAAGTTTATATAAAAAAAATGTTTCGCAACTAAATGATGGATTCGTTTAAACTACATTCAAGTCCTGTTATTGTGAATGGGAACTTTTTTTCCGAGCACTCACACTGTTTTAATAGTAATAATAAATGACGATATGTATATCTAAGATCTCATAAAAAACTCAGAAAGCCTATTACAATGCGAGTATTTTTTTACTGCTCTTGTTGGCACATGTGGTCCTCTCAGAATTACAAATTGCAGATGTACTATAATGTTTTCTCAGAACCCAAAAAACAAGCACAATGTTTTAGTATATAGACCTTACACTTATTTTAGGACATGCATAAATAAAGTCGCTGAAAGTTTATTGAGCACATGCATATATTATTATGAACATTATGACATACAAAACACTTAAACTTTAAAAAAGATATCTAGGGCAATTCAATGCTCCATTCCTGGATACGTAAAATTCATTTGCAATTAGTGACAAAGTCATAGCCTAAATCGTGGCAGAGGAAATTGAGTTAGATTTTACTTCTAGGATAATAATATATGATGTATGTTTTATGATTTTAGATGTGTGGTGTATGCTCTCCTCTGCTTGTAGCGTTCTTCCGTGGGTTCATGGCTTAGCATTTGCATACAACATGGCTAAAGAATGAATACACGAGGAGACTTGAAAAATTAATGAGCATATATTTCTGCAAGATGCGTCTCGAGTGACTGAATGTCAAGCCACACACGAAACGCACCAAGAGTCACGAGTTTTGCCAAGAGTCATTTACTTTGGGACTTGAAGTAGGTAGTCTTTTTACGATCAACTAAAAAAATGACATTGAAGTACCTAATAGGTATGTGCGAGGAACTATGACATTTTTAAACCACATAAGAGACATGTTTAGAACATCATCACATAATCGAATTTGTGATTACATGATTTCAAGAGATGATTTGCAAATGGTTATTATTTACCTATTTTAGTGAAGGATTAATTTTCAAACTAAAAGGTTTTGTGATTTTACATTTTTAATCAAGTAAAAATTCCAATGGTACACCAAGTTCAATAAAAAGAGTTCTAGTTCCACAAATAATTAAAAGTTTTAAGATACAGCTTTATTTATGCCATTTTTATCTAATTCAAAGTGAACATTTAAAAGTATGCTATTACTGGGGCAATTACTGACTAATTTTTCATAAAGACCTAAAAAAATCATAGGTGATAGGAATGTAAATAATTTACTTCAATATCTGGGTCAGATTTAAGTTGGTTGCATTTTAAACTTTCGGATTTAGTAG
>JAITYZ010002168.1:0-12584 GCA_027744595.1 Paronellides praefectus
CAAGTACCTAAATAGGTATATGTACAAGTGTACATTTCTACAGATGATAATAAAAGGTAGACTCAAATGAATATGATTATATTATTCCATTTCGCATATTACTAAAATTTTCGCGCTATTAAACAAAGCCACTAATCTTGTTGCTCTCCTCTTCCTTCCACCTATTTGGAGATTTTCGAGTGAAATAAATCTGCTTGTGTACTTATTCTACATTGCTACTCCAATACACACACTCCAAAATGTGTTTTGGAAGAGGATCCCACCACTGCACTACCACATCCTCCTCCTCTCCAGACTACAACTGCCTCCTATGAAAAGACACACAATGAAAATATACTCGACTCTTTTTCTCTCTCAAAATTCTCTGAAAATGTAAGATTCATCATTATACATAACTCACCTGATGGCTTCTTGTTCACACACACACACTCTCTCTGTTTTGGACTGGATGGGTAATACTTGGAAAGCTACATAAAACATGGCTATATACATTTTGCCACATGCACAAATTATTTTCTCTCCCTTTTATATCATCCACTCCTCCTGTCCCCTCTAAATTATCTTGAAAGCTGTGCTGAGCTGAGCTGTAGACTGGAGTGAAAATAATAATAATAATAATAATAATAATAATAATTAGCTTGTAGTGCACCAGACACTATTTATGTATGTATATGCTTTTGTGTGGTACAGCCTTTTCAAATATTTTATCTCACAAAAAGACGGCACCAATTAAATATTTTGTTTGTGGGGAGTATAGTTGACTAGTACAGTTGATATAGTTTGTGTGCAAAACAAACTTTTATCCGATTCAACCGGATTACCTTGTTTTTTATGAAAGCAAACATAATATAATATAAATACTTGCATATATACCTAATTACTTACTATATACTCATGCATATCTACATGTTATAAATTAATCATTTTTGTTTTTTTTCTGTCTCTAGGTGGTAGTGGTCTTCTACGCGGCCATCATAATTCTCCTCCTGACCACAAACTTTCGGCGTCGCAAGCCCTCCTCCTCACATTCCAACGGTAAAGGATGTCCATCAGGTTGCAAACGGCATCATTGCATTGAATCCGGAGGGAGTGGAAGCACAAGCAGTGGTGGCGAAGACGGTGGTCTTGGCCCAAACTCCAATAGTCATCATCATCACCACACCTGTCATACCTGCACTGCATCATCATCATCCGGAGCAGCATCAACCTCCCACCACCACACCCCTTCCACCACATCATGGACGAGAAAACATTGGCTCTTTTTCAATCCCATTAGCGGAGAAGCACAACAAGCTACCAAAAAGGAGTCGCAGATGTTTATCCATAGACAAGATGCGGAAACGGTGTAAGTCTATAACTTTCTAAGCTTCTGATGCTGCTACTATATTGAAGCTTCAAACAAAAAAAAATTTAGAAGCTTTTGACGACGACGACGACGATCACCATCACGATGAATAATAGGTATGTATATGTTACTCTGTAAGCGATAGTTAATGGGATTTAAGAGAAAAAAAAAAGAGAATAAAAGAAGCTTCTCCGACAACAAGGAGAAAAATGGAAGAAAGCTGTTGAAATTGAAAGCCGAGCTCTCTCTCTCTCTATCTCCCTGTTTAGAAGCGCTGATCAAAATACACACATAGTTTTAAGCTGTAATACTTTCTATCTGTCTTATGTAGGGTTTAGCTTTTAGAAAAAAATAGAGCTAGCCAGTCAGAGATGATGATGATGATATTGATGATGATGACGACGTCGACGTCAGAGAGGAACAAGAGGGTATAACTTTACTAAACAAACATATTAGTAAAAAACATAAAAATAATAACAATTTTATGCAGAAAATAAAAAAGGGTATAAAAAATATACTGGAGAAAGAGATGAGATGGTTTTTACTACCGGATTTGCTACTTAAAAAAATATATATACAAAATATATATAACTACGTTGCAGGAAGCAGCTGTACGAGTATTCTTATTATCAGGTATTTTAAGCGTGCTTGCATATTCATATTACATTATCCGGGTAACTTGGTGGATATCAGGTAATATGTAAATATTGGCTACCTATATAGGTATATATATAGTTAGCATGTAACATGTGACGTGATGGATATATGGATGGACGGGACGAATAAACGTAAACTTTTTGAATAATTTATAATAATAACAAAATGGATATGTAAAACATAATATTATTTAAAAACATAAAAAAAAGTATATATATCATGATATTAAGTGTAAAATGTTTAGAAAGTTAAGATAAGTGTATTAAGAGAAGAAATAGGAAGAAAATTCGGAAGGAAGCTAAAAAAACAACTTTTCTTGGACCACATATGTATTTGGCAGACTAATTAAATATTGATAAATCGAGAAAAATAACTCGTCACATCACAACTGCTACCATTACCACTACTAATAACTGCTATCTAACAGAAAGGTATGTAGTAGTGTATAAAATAATAACATAATAATAACAGTAACATGTCGGTTTAGTACATATTTTCCGTAATACGTATTGTTATCATTATGGAGTGGATCGATATATATTATTATATGACGTAAATATATACACAAACGTATGCATATTTTCCAAGTACAGATGTACCACCACTACTGCTCTATTTGGATAACAATAATAATAATAATGTTCGTTAGATGGATAGGTCGGTATTATAATGTGTAATTATTGATTTGGGAAGAATTGAGCAGGTACACCATACATATTGAGGGTTGTACAATAATGTGAGAATAACATGCACCCACACACATTCACACAAACACATACGTTTATATGGCTTACAAACAACAAGCATTCCCATTACATTTCTTTCAAAAAAAAGATTACAAAGAGTGAAAAGGTTTGGTAGGAATGTCATTAATTGCTTGGATTTTAGTCATTTTACATGTTTCTGAAATTGCGCTGAGAAAATGTAAGGACGAGAGATTATGGGCATAATAAAACCAAATGTGGACTATAGGTTAACAACCTATATATTTATGCTGCGTACGTCTTTAGTCAACCAAACAAACTAACGAGAATTTTATTCTGTTTACAGTAAACATTACCGAGAAAGAGAAATAGTTTTTATGAAAGTTTTATACATTTCTCCTCATTTCAAAAACAAATAGGTTGAGTTGACTCACATGTTTTAGTTGAAAAGTTTTTTAGAAGAAAGGAGAGAGAAAACACGAAATCTATACAATTTCAATTTTCAAATCAAGTCAAAAATATAAGTAGGTTTAAAATATTTATGTATGAAAGCATGTGTGTATATGTCACAACTCACAACACGTCGTTCAATTCTCAGACTCCCCACCAGTTGAGCTTATTAAAGGTGAAAAAAACATAAAAGCATTTAATACCAACATCCATTTTTATTTTCTGTGTGTGTGTGTGTCTTGATATTATAAAAGTTTCATGGTTTCTTGATTCTGATTACATGCTTTTGCGCTTCTTCAACAAACTGTCTATCATTCACTTTTATCCTTCATAATAATAATAGTAATAGTAATTAGAATTTGCATAATGTACAAGTTGCAAAAAAACCTGTTCAGTTCATCAGTTTCCCAATAATCAATACATATACAAATACAAAACACAATCCAATCAACAAAAATAGAGAAAGAAAAATAAAAACACACACACCCCAAAAGCCCTGCTGTAATCAAACCTAAAAAAAGTGGATTCACTGTTTCAGGTAAATGCTCTGTAATTGAATGTTCATGAACAATGGCAGTAAGAAGAAGCATGTCGTGCATAAGAGAGAAAGCAATATTGTGTGCATGTAAATAATTGAACAGGGTTGACTTGAATTGACTTGAGGGGAATATAAATTTAATGTATATTATGTTTGTATATTTATATTTGTACTTTGTAAACCCAACTAAATAGGTTTTGACCACGAACAAGGGCAACAACAAAAATAAACAGTCAACCAAACACAAAAAATTTTAAAGACCATTTTTACGTTTTCCTGTGATTATTATTATATCATTGTTATTGTTATTGTTATGAGGCATGACTTGTGACTTTTATTTACTATCCTTTATATTTACCTTTTTCTAATTTAATATTTAAATATGCTGGCTATACAAAGTGAAATGTGCAACAAAATGAAAATGTCAAAAAAATAATTTCTCGTCAAATCCATTTCATCGAAAACAAGCTTTGCACATATCATAATATGAATGTTACACGTCTATACATACGTACATATAGGTATATGCAGTATATGAAATGCTGAGTAGTTTTTCGAAAAGATGATTGAGAAATGTTCACCTGAAACTGGCACAATTGCACAACAATAATAATAATATATACATTTTTGATTTGTAAACTGGCAAATATTTGGATTGAATTTGAACACTGGTAGTAATATTTCTGGAATTTATATATACCCTTCTGCATTACTACTGACTACGTAAGGTTTCAAGGCTCATTGCAAGGAAATCAAACAAAAAAAAAGTTTTCACGCAGAGAAAAAATATGTATATAGCTACGTATATACTTATCTAATAATCCAAGTGACACAGACAGAGGGACAGTTGTTGAAGTAATTGCAACAAACACCAAAAAATGTATATATTGTCACCAGGTGTTGGCTCATTCCTTTCCTTTTGTTATTTATTTTCCTTTTGTGCCATTTCCACTTAGAAAAAAGTGAAAGTGTGAAAAAAGGGAAATGGATAACGGAACAAGCAGAAGCGACACTATTTTTCCATTATCCACATGGCAGGAGCAGGAGTAGCAGTAGCAGCCATGAAAAACTTTGCTTTTAGCCGTTTTCATATATATACATGTTATTTTTTTGTGGAATATACTCTTGACTTGACTTGCTTACTATTAAATTGACGTTTTGTCACCGTAAATCGTGATGTATGCCCGTAAAATCGCTTTCGTTCACTCACGGTTTTCTCTCTCTACAAATTACACTTTGAAAGAGAGAGAGAGAAAGTGTTGTGTCGTTTGTGTGTGTTTGTGTGAAGAAGACAAGGATATATTTACCCTGCCTGTCTGACTGTCACAACTCAGCAGGATCATAACACCACGAAGCATTATGAATGGTTGTTCCTTTCATGATTTGGCTTGGGTTTTTACTTTTTACGGAAATCAGAGGCTTCACAACAACACACATAAATGCATACACAAAGTGTCTGGTGTACTGAGGAAAATATGACGATTTTTGTTTCTCTATAACTGTTTTTTTTGGGGGGAGAGGGGTATTGTGATACAAGGGCAATGTAACTCACACATGCCTATGAGTTTGAATACCTATTACATTGATGTCACTCCGTCATCGTCATCTTCATCTCGTCAGAGTCACAAGACAAGGACATGGGAAATGCTTATTGATGTATGTATACATGTTAATGTTTCAAATCCCGCTGTCATTTTAACAGGAATGCTCATGTGTTTGCATGATGGAGATTGAGTGGCGCCATTAATTTTTTAAAATGATGGTATCTCTAACAATAATCATCATTCATTCTCCATAGAAACTTTTAAAGCTTTTGATCCTTTCATGTTTCATGCCCGTTGCTATACATTTTTTAAATTTCAACGAGATTTGACTCCAAAAGATCTCATCTGTTGAATCGAAGTAATGACGCTCATTTTAGAGTGTTCTATAATTTGAAAACTTTAAAAGTTTCTTTGATGGGAAATCAGATAAATGAGATGATTAGTCGTGTGTAGTGTGTAGCTTTTGTTATGAAATACCAGTTAGCATTCCTATGGCGTCAGCAAAATATATAAATATATATTTATTTCCCTAATTTATTTTTACCCCTTTTGATCCTCTTAATTGCGTAATTCATTTGTAATGTTTGAACATCCAAAGAAGAGGACATGAAATGAAAAAACTTGTTTTTGTGAAAGTCAAAAGGTGATTGTTCAAATCAACAAGAAAAATATTATATATCGCAGAATATGTTCTAGTATTTTGCAATCAAGTTTGCTATACGAAGCTAATCATGTTGAGTTTAGTAAGAGGCACGTGATTACTAGAGGCAAAAAGTACATATAATATTTCACTGTTCAACTGTCTAGTTGAATTCCTTTTTAATAAGCTGACAAATAAACTAACTCGTAAAATTACAAAATATCTTGGAGGCGTCATTTCAAAATCAAAAAGTATGTTTGCTTGTGCTCCTTGTTTACTTTTATTGCGTAGTATAATTCTTTTTAATACCTCGTAACTCATGACTTTCTCTTTTAACGAAAAACCTAATCTAATAAAAAAAACATTACAGAGACGTACATCTGTATAACATGACATGCAAAATTTGCCAAAACAAAAATTATTATTACTTTTTAAACCAAGGAATAATTCTCACATATTTTTTCAAACATTAAAACATTTTTTTTTGCTCATATTCCAGTAAAAAATGTAATCTGTAAAAAAAAGTTGAATCGGTTTGAGATGAAAAATAAACAAAAAAAGCAAATAACAAAACTGGAGGATTCTAAAACAAACTTTTGCCAAGTCCAGTTTCCAATTTCCAGTCTAACCCAAGTTATGTGTTTATTGTTTAAAAAAAATTGTATTTATTTATTTTTTATTTTCCACTGGACATTCCATTTCAATTCCAAAAAAACTTTCTCTACTGCTTCTGTATTTTACCCAAACAACATTTATTCAGTGAGCAAAATAATAAAAAATGAAATGGATTTTTTTTTGAATCGGAACTAATGCCACCACCATTTCCCAATCTCGCTTGAGCAGAAAGAGTGAAATGAAATAAAACCTTGTTTACACATTTGCATAGCTTGGATGAACTAGAAACTTCAAACAAGCGCCATGAGGGTTATTTTTTCCGGATGAATGAACACACACACACAAATACGATGGACTCTATAAAATAAACACGATACATAATGAATTTGGAGAGTGTGTAGAAGTAGTATGTGTGCTTAGTTTTGACTCATTTCCGCAACCTTCTACCAGTCCCATAATAGCATTATGATGATCAACCATGACGACGATGATGCTGATGATTATTTAGAAAAGCCTTGTTATCGAATGAAAACCATAGTCATCATCATCATCAACATGATCATCATCATATGCATGATCCACCACACCAACATGATCTAAAAACTTATGCAAACTTTGCGAAAGATCATACATATTACAAAGAATAATAGGTCAATTCACTTCTCTCTCTCACTCTCTCTCTCGCTGTACATTTTTTTTATTTTTCTAGTAAAAGCTTGTTTAAAACCATGCTATTTTATAGGTATTTAATTATTTTCTGCTGAGTGGCATGTAAATTTTCTTGAATGTTTACTTTGGCGCTTTTATGGCTCCCTGGAAATTAGCACGCACGCACACAAGCACACTACAACTTTTATTTTATGTTTGCTTATTAATATAGATACATGCATACATCAAACCCTTATTTTTTTGCTGAGGCAGCAACAGCAGCTGCTGTGCTGGGCTAATAAAGGTTTTTTCTTCTTCTTGTTTATACATTGGAGTGGTCCAAAAGAGTGAAAGTGGAGGAGAAAGAAAGAGAGAAAATGGAGAGGATGTCATGAAATTTTTAAGCAGACAGCAAAATTTTTTAGTGTTTTGGCAGCGCCATTTATACCATAATTTATAATAACATACTAATATGCCTATTATTATTAACTTAGTTTGTTAGTTAGCTCTACAAACAAGGGGAAAAAAGTGTAATATACACAGCAGTAGAGACATGACATAACCCTCCTTGTTTCACTATTGCATTTACATCAAAGACAACTTCGAGCTATAAGACAGGCATATTTAAAATATGAAGAAGAAAAATATCTACTTGGGTAAAAGACTTGATGAGGAAGAAGCCAAGTAAAAAATACACGTCGATTTTTTTACACACACACACACACACACATTTGCCTCTAGCTAATCCACCTACCTACATAATAAATGTAAAAGGTTTGCTATATTGTACCAACCCATGTAACAATCATATGATGGAAATTGTCTACAAAGTGTACATGGTACATAAGTGTCACAGACACAATCATTAAATTTGTGTATGGACTTATTGTCGTTAGATGAGAACACCAGATTCCTTTCTTTTTTCCTTCTTCTTTTTTTTGCTCAGTGTGCGTCTTTGCAACTCAAGTACTCTCAAAGCAGTTTGCAACCTCATCAAAGAAGAAAAAAAAGTTGTGGAGAGCTAAGAAAAAGAGGAAGGAAACAGGGAATCTATATGGTTGGTTTGGTATTTCAAGGAGATGTAGAAAAGTGTTGAGAAATCTATAAAAAAATATGTCTCTGTCTCTGAGTATCGTCCGCTTTTCCAGTATATCACACACACGCACACACACATCACACCAAAGAGTATTACAACAGGTTCTTCTTCTTATTTTTTTATACCATTTTTTTTCTTTCTTCTTCTTCATCTGCCTCTTTTGCTGATTCTGCTGGTGTCTATACAGTCTACATATCAGTTGTTGTGTTGAAGAGGGATTTTTTGGAGTACAGTCTAGTATGTAGTAGTAGCAGCAGAGAATGGAGTATTAAGATGAAGAAGAAGAGTAAGAAAAAAAACAGCGGATGGAAGAGAAGGAAAAAGAAATAAAAACCGCATACCTTTTCAAGTACCTTTTTTCTTCTTTCTTTTTTTTCTTCCTCTCTTCCTTTCTTACCATCTTTCATCTTCTTTTTTTTCCTTTATATAAAAAAGAGACATTCACTCATCCACTTATTGAAGTCTACAGAGTAGTAATGGTGGTAGTGATGGGGAATGATGATATTATACGACTCAAAAAAAATAACTGGGAATGAACATATGGTCTGATGTGTAGTGGTGTAATAATAATAATATCTTGCCTGCTGTTCTTGCTGTTGGTATTGGTGTAATACAATACGCTAGTCAAACAGAAGGTGGTTGAAATATCGCAACACTTAAAAAAATAGAATGAAAGAGAAAGAAAGAAAGAAAAAAAAGAGTTCTTTTATGGAGTATTGTATTGCGTAATATGAAGGAAAGTTGGACGGCAGGAAGAAGGAAGGAAAAATGAAGCAGCAGTAGTAGTAGAAGCAGTGGATGTAGCATATGGTCCCAATTTGAAACTCAGTCACAAGAAAAAAACAAAGTTTTTTAGGTAGAAATAGAAAGATCACGAGCAATATAGGATATATAATGATGATTATGACTATTATCCACAAACCACCATCGATATCAGTATAACCAATACTGATTGTGACTAGTTTACTTTTTTACAAAGAGGAAAAAGAGAGAGTGAGGGAGAGAGAGGGAGAGAGAGGGAAAGCAATAGATAGAGAGATAGAAAGAGAGATCTCTCTTTAAAAAAAATATATAAAAAAAAAATCTTTTGGACTTTGTATTTTTTTGGCTGGCGGATTTCTTGCAACTCTCTGTAAAAAAAGCGGCGGCATGGAATTCAATAATGGGAAGATGTTCAGTAGTGTATTTGCACATATGTATGTATGTATATTGTACATATGATGTTTCTCTTTCGCCCACTCTCTTTACTCATTTTATTTTATTTTTTAAAAAGATAGCTACTTGTTAAAGAAATTCTGTACAAGCAAAAGGAAAAAAATGAAAAAGAGAAAAAGATTCAATCAGGCACAGTGGTTTCTTTTGTGGATAAATTGGCATGAGTTGAATTCGGAATACTGTATTACATACCTCATTCCTCCTCTTATTATTATTATTTTCTTCTTTTTTCACTCTTCTTCTTGTTCAAGAAGGAGGATGACTCTTCTTCAAGAGGAAAAAAAAGAAAGGGAGAAGCTTGTGTGTATGAGTGAATGAGTGAGTGAGGGAGAAACGACAATGCTGTCGACGAAAGGAATCTCACAGCAAATAAAAAATCTACCTCGCTTTCCTTCTTACCTCACTTTCATTTCTTATCCTCACTTTTTGCAACATTATACTTTTTCACTGCGAGCCAAATGGGGAGGATAGAGTATCATGTTATTTAGACGGGATACACAACTAGCGAAGCGGTGACAGAAATGATAAAAAATATCATCATCTGATAAACTTTTAGTTTTGAACGGATGTCATGTCCTCTAGTCTTTATTCGAATTAACATACAATCTTGTATTGTATTTTGTGTCTATGATCCAAGTGTGATGTTGGTCCATGCAACTTTTCAATGAGTTTTTTCAACCCGACGACACAAACAGTCAAATACAGACGTACGCACAGATTAAAAAGATTTTATAACAGAACGGAACATAATTTCGCTACTTGAAAATAAAAAAATGTGTGTGGATATTATGTGGTAGTTTGCGGTGAAATGTTGGAATGGGCAGCAAGGCAAAAAAGTGCATAATAATAAGTATGCCTGCCAGGAATGTAAAAAGTCGTCTTCTCCTCATCCTTCTCCTCATTCCTTTTTCCCGCTATCAAAATCCATCATAATATTTAAATCTTTAATAATATTTCTTATTCGATTAAACATGAAAGATGCTATGCGCAGTATAAATAATCTCCCTCCCTCTCTCTATAAATGCATATAAGCAACAAGTCAACAAGTCACATTCAAAAGTAAATATTATGTACATATATTTTTAGTTACGAAAACAAGCATAGCAACAAAAATAGTAAAGGAAACAAATCATTTATATCGGAATAAATTTTCACCAAAAAAATGGAAAACTTTTCCTATTTTTTATTTGAGGAATCATATTTTTTGGGATAGAGTGAATGTATCCGTGTGGTTGCTTTCCTTGTAAGTGCAAAAACTAACTTTTTGTTTTCGTCTTAACTATATGTTGTAATTTTGTATCGAAAAAATCGTAAATGAAATATCAGAGTAAAAGTTGATTTAAAACCATTACAGTAGGTATAATGTATGTATGTATATGTATCTGCTATCTAAAGAAACTAATCTGATTAGGGATGCTAAACTAAACCCAAGTAATATATATACAAATACATTATAGTAAAAATTCAATTCAACGTACAAAAAAATGCTTCGTGGTGGTGCTTCATAAAATGCTTCCAAAGTCAATCCACATATTTAACGACAACAAATCCAAAACCAAGAAATAAAGAGAACAATTAACGTACATGCAAAATATATATTACCATATTTGAGATTCCAGTTGATTTGAGTCTGTCGGTATGAAAAAAAAACTTTGTGACGTGCGGTATTTAATTGTAAGTAAACTGGATAATTTCTTCTTCTTTGGCAGATTCAAAAATGAACTTTTTATCTGCTGTTTCCTTTATGGAAAATGGAGAGAGCTATAAATGAAAAAAACTAATTATTATTAAACTTAGATTAAATTGTAAAATATATAGTTATTAAAATGACTAATGATTTAAAAAGTATTTTGGGTCGAGATAATATATAAACAGATGTGGAGTATACATGCGCTTTATTTTGTAATGTAAGTAATCTGAGAATTGTCAAAAAAAATGTTACAAAAAAGGTTATAAAAATAAATAAATGTGGTGGTAAAAGGTGAGAAATTGATGATGATGATGATGATGATTTGCATCTGAACGCATTGAATGAAATGATTATATATATGTGATACATGAACCATATTACTAGGATTTATTAAGATATTAGTTAATGTATAACAATAGGGTATCATTGTCGCTTGGTCGGTTTGAATATTATACATTTATTATCATAAGAAAAACAAATACAGAAATTAATATATATATTATGTTTAGTATATCTACCCATGTATATAAAAGTGGGTAAAGCTATAAAGTACATAAATTTAACCCGAATTAGTAATTTTTTCACATAAGCCACTATTCTTTATTTATATTTTTGTGTAAATTCCGTAAAGTATAAATCATTTTTAGAAAATGCTGATATCTTAACCAGCTTGGAAGTGAGCACCAATTTTTTTTCTTTTACAAATTACAATTATTATTGGCAACGCATTTATTAGTAGTTGTTGCTACATCTGCCCGTATGATAGATAGTTAGAAGCACGCTTAAAAAAATAGTAATCCAATTTTACACGCTAAGATGTACGTAAAAGGTAAAAAAAGACTTTTTTAGTCAAAAAGCAACAAAAAAGGTTTAAAAAATATTTTTCAACAAAGGAATCTAAAAAAAGATGTATAATCAAACTACTTAAATATTATACAAAAACAGGAAAAATATTATATATAAACTTTTCGACCATGACCATGAATGATTATATAAATATTATAGCATTTTACGATATCATCACAATAACGACCACACACAGACACATTTCTATATATACACTTTTATTATTTTGTCAAAACAAACCAATTTAAAAAATAAAAATAAACTTTTGAACTTGAAACCATTTTGTTGAAAAAAAAAACACTTCCAGGTTGTAAATGTAAAACTTGTCAACTTGTAATATATGTTGTTGATGTTGTGAAGAAATTAATAATGTAATTTAATAATTAGATAGTCTAGTAATTGATTAATAGGTGTGTATATATATAGCTTGTAAGAGTTTTTATAGTTATTTTTGTATGTATGCAAATTGTGGCGCTTTTGTTTCCTTTAAACAAATAAGGATAAAAACTTTACAAACTTTATTATTTGTGTATACCACAGCATATAATTAGTTTGTAGGACAAAAAACTTGTAATCAAGTTTTCTGACGATACTTT
>JAITYZ010002169.1:0-15314 GCA_027744595.1 Paronellides praefectus
CAGTCACTAATTATTTTGTAATTTTGTCACTTATCAAAATCCACGTTGTAGTCACTTGTTGACTTGTGGTAATCTCTATATCGTTCAATATTTTGTTTTGTCGATAATTTTGATAGGCATCAATAATAAGTTATTGCTTTTTTGGCATTGAATTTGGTTTGAAAAGCTGCAGCTTATTGGCACTACACACGCTAATAACTTCACATGTAGAGAAAATGTCTGACACGGATGATACAGACGCTCTTTTAACTTGTGACCCTGGAGGTGGACTACAAAATCTATTAGGCAAGACAATGGATGGAATATCTAGTCAAATGGATTCCAATTCTGGTGAAACGTCAAGCTACAGTAGTGCAACAGTTAAAAATTCAGCCAAAACAGTATCGTCCACCACTACTACCAGTGCCAACAATGAGTCCAAATTTAATAAGAGTACTAGCAGTACAGACAAGGACGCAAGTAGTATTAACGTAAGTGACTATTTTAATTCTGATGGAGAACTTGTTCTCCCGGACACCTCCCAATTTATGGATAACGATATCTCAGACGGATTAAAGAGCAACAGTAATAATAAGGTGGGAGGTTCCAGTGGAGATAGCGCAGACTGCTCTAGCGACAATAGTTCAACAACAGTTGAAAGTAATACGGTAGTTCCGTCAACATCAAAGTCTCAGGTTCAATCTGATGAAAAAAATCTCAATGACAAGGGTCATGATGGTCGCAAAATTCTTAATGATAAACGGGAAGCTGTTCATAAACTTAAATCATCTATGGTGAGAAAGGAGAGAAAAGCTGTTCCAAGAGAAATTCAACATGAGTTGACGAGACAGCTTTTACTGGCGAACAAAAACAACCCTGAAGCCCAACGTATTATTGATCACAATGCATCGCATATTTCTTACGGTGTTCTTAACCTGAACTTAAATGATTTAAAGAATTTTGCGGAAGGAATGTCGCTGTGCGATTTACTTCCTCCTTCTCCCAAAGTTTCAACGTACGTACCAACAAAAAATGATAAGGGAGAGCAGGTTTATGTGCGAGCTCCAAACTTTCGGACGCCTGGAGGCTACAAACCCCCAAGTAATCCAAGAAAATGCAGAGACTTGACTGATGAACAAATTACTGAAGAGGTTCGAAAAATGTATGCTTTCCCGGACGAGGATGATATCTTGGAAGAAACTTTGGACAGTACGGGGAAAACAAATGGAGATTTATCAATACATAAAGAAAGAAATCGTAGTAAAACAGCAGAAGCTAATCAAATGTGTGAAAAGAAAGCTGGTGCAGAGGGCGAGAAAGTCAAAGTTGATTTCAATTTTTTGGATGGGACGCCGATTCCCAACGAATTTGGAAAGGGAAAGTCGGGAAAGCCTATTAAAAGAAAGCTTTTGCCAAATGGCGGAAATATCTGTGGCGGAACTGTTGGCAGTATACCAGACCTTGGATTTGGTCTACGTAACCTCAGCTCGGATGAAGTGAAAGAACCTTTGGTAGAAAAGACTGCAGCATGGACCACTGGAAGAAGTCATTCGAGTGAAAAAGAATGCGGATCGGCCAAAACTGTAAATGTAAGTATTGGCACTTCATCGGGATTCTCATTTGGTTTTGGAGAAGCAGACACGTTTTCACCTATCAAACCATCGGGTGGCACCGGCACTGATAATCATCGCGAAATTTCAAATTTATTCCAGTCTCAACGAATGCAACCTAGTCCTGACGAACATTTACTCGAAGGAGTTAACAATAACTCAAAGCAACGGGAATATGACAAAGAACTCAATTGCACCAACGGTGATACAGAGATTCAAGCTACTCCAATTACGGGTAAAAACACATTTTGTTACTTTGTAAAAACACATATTGTCTGGTTGGATGGTATAGAAACTTTATGCTATTAACGGAATAAATTTCCTGTACTGTACTGTACTGAATAATTATTATTATTATACTATAAAAATTATTAATACTGAGTATAATTTTCAGAGAATGGCGAAGTTCGAAAGCAGAATGGTGAAACGTCCGTTACCAATAAACTTTCATCTAGTAATAATACAGGAGCTCCGAAAACTAAGTTATCCACACCAAAGAGACGCCTCATTAGGAAAGTTGCTTCCAAGTACCGCGGACTTACTTCTCCTATGGCATCAAGCGAAATAACTGGTACTGTTAGTAACCAACCTGCATCCTCTGTTGCTTCAGATCTGGCTGAAATATTAGGGGAAATCGATATTCCCTCTGATGAGCTTGAATCTTTGATTGATAATTTGGACGACACTGATCTCCCTGAGGCAGCAGGGTTTCTTGATGTGGTGGATACCGTTGACGGAAATTTAGTGGACGCATTATCGCATCTCAAGCTGGACAATTGGCAGAGCAGTGAAAATACATTTGCTGAAAAGTTTCACAATGAAAGATTGAAAAGAGAACAATGTGAAAAGGAATTGCGTAATTTGCAAGAAAGTTTTTTAACTGAAAAGCAGCAGAGCGCAGTATTAGAGGGGACGTTAAAAAGAAGAAATGCAATGCTTGTGCAAATTACTGTTGCATTCAATCGCGTCTGTAAGGAGTGGACAAAATTTGACGCAGACAACAAAGCAGCTGTAAATAAGTTACAGAGAGATCAAAAAATATTAGCGGTTGCTTGCAAACATTCCCGAGAGAGAATTTCTCACTATGAAAAGGAGCTCCTTGACACGCTTGAAATGGCCGAGGCTTTCAAGATCAAAATCAATGATGTGCAAAAGGAGCGTGATGAGTCCATAATGCTACTTAAAGAGACCAATAACGAATTGGAGGAGAAAATAGCCAAATTGAAGGACAACATGGCACTTTTAAAGGTGTGTTTGTGTTGGTCACAAACCAGAAAATATGTAACAAGATAATAATTTACTTTAACTATGCATCATGAAAACATATTTCTTAATGTTATTTAGAATGAACGGGATGCAACACTAAGAGCTTTGAGAGAGGCGCAGATCAAACTTGATGAAGACAAAGTTACCCTGGAAGATATGGAATCACAACTAAAAGTTTTTGAAGACAGAGACATTGAAAATATTCAAAAATATCAAGAGCTTTTACAGGCTAAAACACAACAAGATTCCCACTTTATGGAGGCCATGAATCGTAAAGCAGAGTTGGAGAATTTAGTGATTAATTTAAGGGCCGAATTGGAACTAGAGAAATCATCAAAGGTAAAAGCCTGTTGATTTATGTTCCAAAAATAAAACTATTGCTGATAAAAATCAACATTAATTTAAACAAAAATTTGTTTGCAAACTTTTATTTTCAGGATAAGTTAAAGAAAAGTGTACAAGAAGAAGCTGAACGTAAATGTAAAACGGAAGCCGAGAGGCTCCACGAGTATTACAATAAGAAAGTTCAAGAAATTATAAAAACAGCAACAGATGAAGCAACTGCAGCAGAACAGAGCATGAAAGATCAAATCAAACGAGTTTCAGTTGAATCCGAGAGAAGACTGACAGAGTGTAAAGAAAGGTATTGTGGAAAAAAATTCATTATGCAATCTCAATATTCCTTGAAGTCCATGTGGAACAAATTATTTTCAATAATTGCAGATTTCAAAGAGAATTGGAAGCGTTGAAATCGAAGTATGAGGCGGAGATTGAAAAACTGAAGCGTGAAAACCTTCATAGACAGTTGCTAATTTCATCGGTAAATCATGTTTAACGTTTATATAATAATATAATATGCACTGTACATATTGCACACATATGTGTAAGTTCATAATGCATTATTTGCCCTTCGCTATATACGTTATAGCGCCAAGAATGTATGGCAGTAGTCAAACTATATATTTTTAAAAATCAACAGACAGTAAAACAACTTCAGCTCGGTGAATCCTCCAATCTTGCTATCAACCCACTAACTGTTCAAGAAAGTAGGATTTTACACAATAAGAAAGATATATTAGAAGCTCTCAAGTCTCAAGCTTGTCAAGATGCCGGTGAAAAGTATAAAGGAAGTGGTGTTTCAAACATAACGAAATTCACGTTAGATCAGCTACCATCAATGGTTCCAGAACAACATCAAGCAGGCTCGTTGGGGCAGCAAAGACAAGACAATAATGGTATGGGGCAGCAAAGTGACGTACCTTTTGACACAGGAAATGCATTTGTCCGCTATAAAACTTCGACCCCAATTGACTCTCGAGTAGGACATCACAGCGCTGTAGAAGTAAATGCCGGTGGCGATTATCGAAGAAATATCATCATCAACGGAAACCACACAGGAAGTAATGATGGAAGGTCAAGGGCAATTTTAGAGAAGGTTCGTGGCGATAAATCAGTACATTGCAGCTATAGCCCAGAGTACGTAGATTACAAAAATGTTATATCTCACATTTTAGAAGCTCCTGTTAAGCCCGAGAAAGAACAGCAGATGAGTAGCTTACTGTCAAATGGAAAGTTTACTGAGACTGTAGCCGATCCAGCACTATTAAAATATATTCAAGATTTGCTTAAAAGTTATTCCGAAAAACTGAACGATGATGGAGGTAAAAATGGAGACAGCTCTGCCTCCTCGGTTGAATTAGTCAGTGTTGGGATTAATAATAATGAACAAAATGGTGTGAATAAAAATGAAGTTGAATGTTCTAATTATGGTAGTAACAGTGACCCCGAAAGAAAACGTCATTTAAGTAGTACATCTTCTGAAAATAGTCAACACCAAGCTTGTCAGGTTAGCAGTAGTAGGTCGGATACACAAAAGTCCAATAAGGCAAAAATTGACGCTTCAAAGGATCAGTGCACTTCCCAATCCCAACTAAAGCCACCATGGAAGTAAATAGTAAATGTAGTCATATTCACTACATGACATATTTAAGCTAACCAGATGCCCTTGATTTGATCAAAGCTTAGAAAATGATATTAAGATATAGGTAATGTTTGTTTTAATAAGTAACACAAAATCAATTATTGGTTTTTAATCCACAGAGTAAGAAAGAAAATATGCCTTCATTTCATTTCTATTTTATCTGATTTAGTAGGCAATTTCTAGAAACGGAATAGAATCATTAATTTTTTTACAATTCGCATAATATTTTTGTTGATATTACTTGTAAATGCAGCTACCATGTTGGCTTTGTATAATGTATTTATTATTATGTAATGTGTATTTCAATATATATGTTTTGTATATTTTCGTTTTTCTTGACATTCCATTATGTATTTTGGAAGATTTTTTTTGGAAATAAAGAGAGTTTACGATTGGTTTTGTAACAGGGTAATAACAATAGTTTTTTTTTTAATTCCAACTTTCAACGAGTTTAGCACCTCACCATTATTTCATGTTAAAGTAGTTCATTTGTGCAACTTCGTTTCAACATTTCTTTAAATAACTGATATTTACAAAATTAGTACATTTTTTTGTTAGCTGCGAACTGCGCGTACTTAAATTTGCGTAATTTAATACTTCGTACGTTACATTATATATGTGTTATACAATATTTGTTCTGGTTTTAAGGTGCGTGCTAATCCTAGAATCCTAGAAGATCATGATTAGAAAAATAACTTCTCAAAAAAGCAAAGAAAGGCACAATTATGGAAGAAGAATTTTATCGGAAAGGAGCGCCAAGGCGCATCCCAAACCCATTATGATACAACAGCTAATAAAACCGCAAAGAAATGTGTTGTACTTGTCGGCGTGAAAAGGTCGACTCTCAATAATTTTCGAGTTGTAATACTGTTTTATGACGTAGCCATTGCGATTTGCAATAGGGTTAGTAATGTCCATCCGAGACCAAATCACATCTGTAAGAATTGGATCTGAGGCCTGTCCGTGACCCTTGTAATCTTGTAACGCAAGCAAAGTCCCATTTTTTCCGTTTTCATGATTCTCTGAAAATCCATTTTTAAGCTTCAAAGCTTGCTCTTCCTTTTTGTATATGGTCATTCCCATTGCAATCTACAAGTAGTAAAAACCAACCAAATATTAAAAGTCAAACATCTAAAATTACAGCAAAATATTATCGATTTGTGTTATTTAGTTATTACCTTGTTCAATTCAAATGACTGCAGGTCATTCACATTCTCTTCGAAAAAAACATTTGGATAAAGAGTTGAATAATCATACGAGGCTGTTATGTTTGCTTGATTTTCTCGTTCCAGAACTGCCACCCCTTGTATTCGCTGCAAAAATCATTAACAAATAACTTTATTAAAACAATAATTAACAAGACATTTTTCTAAAATTGTCATCTTAAGTTAAGATTCTTAAAGTCACTATTTTTAGAATAATTAATTTACCAGTCGGTTTTTGCTACATGAATTCTTCTGAACTCCGTTTGCAGTTTTTGTGATCGCGTTATCCATTTTCTTTTTAAATTGATGGGCAAGGAGTTCTGGTCAGATACTACTTTCGACAAAAAGCAAAAGAAAGTTATTCTTCACGCTAGATATTATATTTGTACAAAATTTACAAATATTATGGCTGAGCTAAAGAATTATTATTCGTATCCCGTTTAGTGTTAATTATCGGTTCATTCACAATAAAATGCTGGAGGTAGTATGAAACAATCTGCAAAACGGTTGCACTTTTTAATTAAAATCCCCTTATTAATTTAACCCACTTACTATCTCACATCAACGGAATTGATACAATCTAAATCGGAAGATGTATTTTTGTCGTATATTGGCTGAATTTTGTTTGATTGCACCTCTTCGTCAACGTACTGGACTATAAAAGAGAACCATAACCGAAAAACTGTAAACTGTACATCTACTTATGTCAGGTTTTAGATTTGCACTGCTGAGCAGCAGTAACTTGTTTTGCTTTCTTTTGGAACTTACAATTTTTGCATGGAGAACTATCATCACAGTCACAAGCGTTCATATCTCTTTCTGATTGCTTGTGATGATGCAATGATTTGCTGTACATACATACGTATGCAAATTAAATTACATTGGTAAAACATGCCAGTTGACATTCAACAACTAATCCACACACATACAATGGGCTTATCATACAATCTCCACATGAAATTTAAAGAGCGAAATTCATTTTCTGACCGTTTTCATTAAAACTATTAATAAACGTATAGAGAAGTCATATATGGTTTATGATTACCAAACCGCAAGTGGAGAGATAAAAAGTTTTAGCAAGTTTACCTATATAACCAAATAATTGAGCTGAACCTATTTATTATTCTTTATTGTCCACGTCGAGAATGAGTTTTTTGTATGCAGGACTTATAGAGATTTAGTGTGATTTGCATGCTTTATCGATATTGCTTTTTTGAACAATAAATGATACCACAAACAGTGCGTGATATTTACATAGTAGACGAATTATTTCCTTCTAGTTGACAAACAGATAAGAAAACCCACAGAAATGATGCTCCACAAAAATATTATTACCCGTCTCTTATTGCCCCATATACAAATCCCCTTGTGCCTTTACATCTTCACGTTGCACTACTTTTTAAGATTCTTTAGAGATTTTTGAGGCTTTACATGCGTATTGCATATATTATAAAATGTTGGTTTGTTAGGTGGATTTTTTAAAAGCAGTCCATAAATTGTTGCAAAATGGCTTTTCTAAAACTACGACATATTATATAAGTGCAAATATAGTGTATTAACTGGTATTTACGACGACAGGCACATTCGTTGGTCGTAAGCACGACGGGAAGGTTTAGTTTGTTAGTTATGTAAAGTGAAAATATTTGAATACAAATTAAAAAAGGTTTTCATATGTATTTATGTATAATATTATGCACGCACCAGACTGTTATTGGTTCTGGTTGCATTGCATATATGTTTACCTATCCAATTTTATCTCTTGACTGCGTAATGCGTATAGCCATGCAAGGATCGTGCTTTTAGAAAAAACAGACCTACTGACACACATGAAAGACATTATTTTTGATGAATGAAATGAGATAAAGAAAATATTTGGAACATCTACATACATATATTGTATATCCGATCCGCCGCCGGAAAGAAAAAAATACAGGCACTAATCGAAACAGCAAAAGTAGCGACAGGTATGTCACAAAATAATATCACAATTATAAAATGCCATTTTCAGGAAAAGTGTCCAAAGAAGGGAACATACGTTTTTGACATTTGGGATGAAAATTGTTTTGATCTGTATTGCCGGTATGTGATCATCACATAGTGATTCATTCACATGAGTTTATAATTTTATTGCTTGTTGCACTCCCGGTCGGCATTTCAATTTAAGTTCATATAAGGCATGATTTAATTTATGTAACTTAAGCACTAAAATCTTTTTGAAACTTTTAGCGTTTACGGATCGGATGGACGAGCAGACGAATCGAGCAGTAAGTATGAGAATTTAAATACCAAAATTTAAGAGCCTCAAAGCAGCTCTGTCTCTTTTATCCATTCTCTACACATTACGTCATCAGTCTCGGTGCGGGTGTGTTGTGTATTGTATATAATTTGTGCTTGTAAAAAATACTTAGAGATGATGTTATATCAGTGTAGTAATAAAAAATGCCAGACGTGACTTGCACAATTGCACACATACTCCATAACGTCTTATAAAATACCACAGCCCAACGACTTGCAAAATTCAAAAGGCAACATTGGTCTTATTCTATTGAAAATTGAAATACAAATATTAGCAAAATACTGTAAAGAATTTTTGCTGAACAAATTCAACATACCTCAAAATATATGTAAAAGTAAACCCGGGCTTCGTTTTTCTAGGCTACCAGTTTAGATATACTGATATTACTTGTTCATGAAAAATATTAATTTTCTTAGTTTTATATTTTTTAAGTGTATTTTTATTTTGTTGAAAATTTGTACTACTTTGGTTGCACTGCACTGTCACCTTCTACACAACATGCAACAATGAGATCAGACAGTTTCCGTAAACTTGTAAACTTGTTTATCGCTATTTTGACATTTTCAAAAGTTTACACATTCGCAGGACAAATTTGATGTGACTAAGCAAAGTAATCTTCCAGGGGCTTGTTGTTTGTTTATAGAAGACGTGACACTGCTACTCACAAAAAAATGTTAGTGTGTATTTACGCCAAAAACTGCGATGCAAAAATGTTAAATGTATGGAGCGAGTAGGAGAACAGCGCATGAGCGCAGTATTTCTCCAGTAAAAATGCAATTCATTTGCTTGCATCAATTTTTACACGAACAAGGCACAATACGACGGACAGAGACGCTGCATTGGTTTAATTGTGTAGAAAAGTTTTGCCTTTTAGTTTTAGTTGTACTCTCTTGTTTAACAGAGTGGATGCGGATGAGACTTAACTTTCATGTTAGACTAGTTGGAGTCTGTACAATTAGTCCTATTTAAAACTGTGTTGTTCATATTACATGTTTCCGATCCGAACGATAACGAGCTAGAATGTCTTTTATGGCAAAGTACAACATTCATATATGTCTACATAATATATACGATCAACGATCGCGATATGGATGATATAACTTGTATGCAGTTTGAGTGCTACCAATATAACAGCAACTAGTTGAGCTCTATTTCCTCTGTTGTAGACGTTCGATTATTATTACAAATATGATAATGATAAAACAAGAATGTTTGGATTATTTTACTTTCTTTGTAGTAAGCGTGAAATCATCATGGAAAAGCACTAAAGTATTCATATGAGGTATACCTATGTTCTCACACAGTGATGCTGATGTTAGGTTGTAGTTGATCAATAATGTACGCAATACTATAGCATAAAATTAACTTGTCAAAGGATGATTAATGAAGAACTTTAATATTATATAAAATGCAACAACATACGTACGTATATATAGGTAGATCCATAACCACTATATGACTCATAGGAAAAGAAAAGGATAGTTGATGGTAATATGCGCATGCCTAACCGCTACGGAAAACATATCACGATGTATATCTTTTCATTTTTTTCTTTGGTGCATTTGGAACATTGCAACTCCTACGCCGGGATAAATAGCTAATACAATATGCATTTATTTTCCTTTTTTGTCTAGTCATTTCCAAGATATGTTTTCCAGTTGACGACAAGTGCAATAAAATGCACAAAGGTATATACAAAAAAATATTAGCACATTGCATTCTTGCAATCGAAAGTTTTTTTTGCCATTAGCCATTAATATTCTATTTTTCACCATTTTACTTACAGCTTGATTCCCATTTGCAAGTTTCCGTCAGACATAGTACTAGATTTGTTCACAAGGTCGTTTCCATAAATCCAGAATACTTTAATGATCTCATAAGCAATTTGCTGTTGAAACTTGCATAAATATACTTATTTTGCTCACGTATATTTCTATAATTATATATTACGTAGAGTAACACGTTATAATGAAAAGTATAAAAGTATTGTTCACTGCAGATGAAAACGAGCACAGCACATTATGGAATGACTGAAGAAAGAGGCAATCAAAAAACTGACTGACACAGTTGGAAAAATATTACACGCGAATAGACCCAATTTATTATCACATTTACAAGATATGGTTTTTAGACACGGCATACGGCATACCATTTATGAATTTTCAGGAAGATGCACCCTCAAGTACACAAAAATATATTATGCAAGATAACTTCCTAAAACATAAATGCGTACACATGTACGACGACGCACTAATAGCACACAATACGCAACCAGCGATGATGCAAAGCTCGTAATGACAATACTACGTATATAGGTAAGTTTAATGTATCTTTGTATCAAAACCCGTCGCTTCCTCTCCCTATTCTCAAATTTCTCAATCCTGTTGGTTGGTAGAGAACAAAAAAGGCTTAGCATTTTACTTTCATCCATATCGCCCACACACACTTAACACATATATTTGACAACCGAACCAACTTTACAGCCAGCCAAACAAGCTGAGCGTAAAAAGGTGGAGATGAACATGCACGACCTAAAGGTATGCAAAGAGATCATCTTACCTTACTTGTCTAAAGAAACTTTAAGGACCACTACTCGTTGATTGTTTTCATATTTTATGCATTGCATATCTCTATGAAACATTACTCTGCCATATAGTGTCATCATGAGTAAAAATGTGCGTATTAATAATGTAAACATATTAAAGGAAAGCAATAAAAGTGAATGGCTGCACTATGCACCTTGCAAAGCAAGTCAAGGCACTTTGTCAGACTACAACGATCGGATGGTAGAGGAAGCTTATTTTTGTTACAAACAAATTAAAAGGTTCGGCCATCTAAAAACTTTTTGTGGCTTCGTTGCATCTACAGTTTGTCTAACGGCTTGTTTACCGAAAAACGATTGAACCTACCTTTACCGATGAGTTAGGAGGTACTACTGTCGTCGCAATTGACGTTATTCCACCAACTCCTTTAACTTTATTCGGTCAATCAATGTAAGTTACATTTTATGTAACAAAAACCTTGTTACAAGATACACTTTTTCAATTAGTATTATGGACTCTGGAGTTGCAGCGAAACCTGTCTCAAAGTCTTTGCCCTAATCTTTGGGGATACTTGAATTATTGTGCTTGCGCTACTTATTTACATCATTTTTGCTTTTATTGGCTAAAAAATCACATCTCTCTTCTTTGTAGAAAACTCATGGATCTCATATGAACATTCTCAATTTACAATGTTATTGTATGCATATCAAAAATTGTTTGACTTTTTAAAATTCAGAATTTATAGAAATGCAATGCGCACATAATACTGTTACAAGTAGTATGGTCCATTGTTGATTGTGTAAAAATGGGACAATTAGATGCATGGCACACACAGGAGCGCCAGCAAAGAGGCAAAATGTCACGTTTGTCATGCCAGGGAATAAAATCAAAATGTTCACGATTCAGATGCTGTCACCAGTATATAAATAATGTAAATTAATATGACAGTTCATAGCTGATGTTAAATAGCCATATGAAACTTTATTGGATGCCTGCAATTTCTTTCAAGAAAACTTTTCAGTTCATTTATCCATAACCATTATATAAAATCATTTCCGTAGTTAATGTACCTGCTTGGGGTGCAGTGATACACAACAAAAATTACCCGTATACTATACATGGAATACATGTAACTGTCTAATGGATCTCCGAAGGATAAATTTTTATATCATTAAAGTGCCTAAGTTATGATTTTGACCACGAAATGAAAAAAGATGTCACTATACTACCTATTTTTTGATGGTTTAACACACGGATATTAAGCCGCATGCACATTTATGATTTCCATACACGATAAATCAAAAACGGATACGCCGATTTTAATGAAAATTTGGACATCCTTGTAAGTGGTCCCTACGAAAAACCCTCTTGATTTCAGGCCATTTAAGGTTTAGTTTGCTCAGTGTTGTAGATTAAACCTAACCTATGTACCTACCCATGTAACATAAAAAAGATTGATTCAAATTGGTTTAATAGTTTTGACGCCAGCACAATTTGAAATTCTGGAGTAAAACCACTTTATCCCGTTTTCAAATCAAACATAAAGAAAAAATAAAACAACGGTAATCGTTGGTTCAAGGTTCAACTAAACAAACTGAAGAATACCATAAAAAAGCGACTTTACATTCACTTTGATATATCGGATTTGATTAAGCAAGAATTGACATCAGTATCAGTATTGAATGTATTAGTGTATGGAACAAACGAACCAAGAACCCTTTTCTTTCCCCTTGTCATTGTGTATTACTGTGTATTGCTGACTTTTATTATTCGATTTTTACCTCTAGGTTTTGCGTCATAAAATCACTTAAAATTTCAATAACAAGTTTGCATTGCACATCTAAAATACATAATATCAATAAATTACTTACGCTACATTAAAAAAATACACATATTATCTATTTATTTGTCGGACAAGTACAATGCAAAATTGCGAGTCATCAATTTTGCATATTAAAAATGGTATTAGTGTCGGTATACAAAACAGTTTGGATAGGGGGTCCACCGGTGCTATTAGACTGATGACTTTGAATATGATGATGATGATGAGGATGACTATGATGGGTGGTATGATGATGGTGGCTATGAATTGGATTATTATTTGACGGTTTGGGAATAGGATGATGTCCAGCAGAAGAATGATTATGATGGTGCATTTGAGAATGGGCATGGGAAGACGGTTGATGCTGCTTATTTGTCAAATTGATTTCTCCATGAAACGAATCCGACCGGGAACTTAAATCAATCAGTTCTCGAAGAAATGAGGATGCAGACTGGTCTTGACCAAACGAAGATCTTAACGATAAATCGACAAGACTTCCTTCAGAACACAATTCATGAGATTGATCATCACTCCGAGCAATGAGATCTAAAATAATAAAAATTATAATGAATTTAATCCTTTAATTATTCTTTTATCCAGTTCAATTTCTTTTTATCTTTTAATGATTTTTATTGAATGTGGTAATATACCAATAGGTTGGCGGAAAGCACCAGTGAAATCATTTAAAGATAATTCCCTCTCAACCAGTTCTACTGTTTTATGATACGGAACACTCAAAATGCTGGTTGATGTGCTTCCCGTCCCGCTGTTGATACTACTGTAATGATTTTGACTAGCGGTACTGCTTGAAGTATTACTGCTGTTTCCGGTATGATTCATTGACATAGAACTGACGTTCATGGCGGAGTTCCCTCCAACTGATACGTTTACTACCCGAGAACTGAGATCCATCAGAGGTTGCGTATGCCCAAAATCCTGTCTCACGCACAATTCCAAAGGATCACGCTGGAATACTTTTGTCAATTCCATGGGCATCTCTTGGAAATTATTAGAGTCTTTGTAACTAAGCTCCATTGGTTCATTCTGCTGACCGGGTGGTCCAAACGTGGGAATATTTATGTTGGCAGATGACACAGATATACCATGATGACCGGATGAGCTTGTAGAAGAATGGGGTACAGAACCATGATGAATACTACTTGCGGTATGTGGATTTGAAAGATGCCCACTGCTGGATGTTAGTACACTTACACCCTGATGCGCATGTACAACAGAGGAATGTGACGTTGCATGATGAGCAGCAGCAATGGAAGTAGGCATCACATTCACATTACTATGCTGAAGTTGTGAATGATTGTTGGCGGTGGTGGTTAGAGACTCTGATGATGCAACAGTTCCAGCGCAGTCCAGTAACTCAAGGCCATTTATAGCTGACAAACTAGTGGATGTGCTAATATTGTGGTAATTTTTTGAGCTTGGAAGTACTACCGGTTGCCACACAGTTTGAACGTGATTTTGGGGCTGGAACTGATTAACGTGATGAGGTAATGCCCCACTGATTGGGGCATGATTGCTGTGAGCCGAGTGTGCGTTATTGTGCGCGTGGACGTTTACAGGGTGATGCACATTCGGATTGTGATGATGACTATGGATTTGTAAAGAACTTACGGGAACTGACTGTGCATGTGCCATACTGGGATTCTCATTTCCTGCAATGTTAGATGATCCATGATGAGGTGGCAAAGCTCCAGTTTGAGAATGAACACTGTTATTGCTAGCTACAAGATGCATATTATTGCTGCACGGGGTTTGCGAGCTAAATGTTTGGGAGGACGTACTTGTCGTTTGGCCTGCTAAACTGTTTGCAGATGATCCTGAAAATATGGTCGGAAGTGGGCGCAAAACGGTTTGTGTTTGAGTGCTTGGATTATCCGATGGACTTTGGTAAGATAAATGAACAACTGTGGTATTCGTCTCATTTATTGGTGGCGACGGTTGTACATATGAGTCTTGAAGCTCGGAAGTGGGCGCAAAACGGTTTGTGTTTGAGTGCTTGGATTATCCGATGGACTTTGGTAAGATAAATGAACAACTGTGGTATTCGTCTCATTTATTGGTGGCGACGGTTGTGACGTTTGAGACATTTCATGTGATTTAGTAGTACTGGAAATAATGGAGATCACAGTTTCCTTTTCCGTCAACGGTGCATTCTGTGAACCTTTACTGTAAGATTGTTGCATCTTCTTTGGTATAGGAGCTTCATTTTGCTTTTGGGACAACACATTGTTGTTGCTCTCCACAGTTTTCGGTTGTGGAATCATACTACCTTTAGGTCCAATCATAGAGTAATGATGCTTTTTAAAGTGCTTTGCATAATTACTGAAGCACGAAAACACTTTTGAGCAATTTTCTGCTGGGCACCCAAATGGCCTTCTTCCAGTGTGCGAGTTCATGTGTTCTAAGAGTTTTGCTTTTGTATAAAATGCTTTGGGACATTCCGAACAGGGAAATTTCTTGCTACCTCGGTGTAGCTTCATATGAGTCTTGAAGCTCGGAAGTGGGCGCAAAACGGTTTGTGTTTGAGTGCTTGGATTATCCGATGGACTTTGGTAAGATAAATGAACAACTGTGGTATTCGTCTCATTTATTGG
>JAITYZ010002170.1:0-11084 GCA_027744595.1 Paronellides praefectus
CAATAACATCTCGGGTTAATCACTCATCTCTATTTTACCGGGTTAAAGAAGAAATTGTGTTTTAAAAAATGGGTAGATGGGGAAGATGTGAAATAGATATTGATACAAGTTTACAAGTTGAAAACCAATAAGCTACGAACTTTGGTGGATACGTATTGCACAGTTAGATTTAAGATCCTATTTCTTTTTCTTTCCCCGTTTAATTGACAAGACGAGTTTTTTTATGACAGATGGTTGGACGGGCGAGGAATATTCAAACAAGTGGTGATGATGGTAGCTGAATCAAGATGAGTATAGCGGAGAGAGAGGGAGAGAGAGTACCTGTGCAATATCTGCACTGCTAAATCTATAAGGTAGAAATGATAATAATAATAATAAGAAGAAGAAGAAGAATAGGTACTGGGAGGCATATTTGCAGTAATTTGGTTGGTGGTTTTGTGTGGTGATCAGTGGGCATTTGGGCATGATGATGATCAAGAAGAGTGGAGTATGAAGCGTGTGTGTAAATGAAACACGTTCTTTTTTCACTTTGAAAAAAAGGACGGGATGATGATGGTAAAATGATGATATGCGTCATATTCGCATTTTCCCTATCCACTTATTTTTTTACGCATCTGGGATTGTTGTACTACTCCTGGGATTCTTCTTTTTATTTGTACAACAGCTTTCAGCATTCGTAGAAAGCTGAATTCTTTTTTGTTTGCAGTTTGGTTGGATGATGCGTAGTAGATGCGGTTGGATGTTAAATTGTTAAAAATTGTGAGCCGGTATCTCTCGTCTTCTTCTTCTGCTGCTGCTGCTGCTGCCACTGCTGATGATATGCTCCTGTGGCAGTGGCAAGGTGGCTCTCCTTTTGACTGGGATTTGACCAGCGTTTTCCCAGTTCACAAATCAACTGAGCAATCATGATGATCCTGTTTGACGGGACCGGCTGCTTCTTTTTTTTCCACAAAAGTCAAACTCAAAAGGAAAAGCGAGATACCTACTTGAATCTTGAATCCCTTCCACTTCTCATCTCTCAGAGGACTTGTCCTATTCATGATCAAATGGCCATTTCACAGCTGTCCCATCTGAGAACAGGACCTTACTCCCTTCTTAATTTATTCTCAGACTTGCAGTGGTTGTGATTTGGCTATGCTTTTACCACTTGCACTTTATACACTCTCCCATCAAACAATAATCATTTTCACTTCAAAGTAAATACGACTGTCAAGGTGCGCATACGAAACTTCTTATTATCATTCTTTCACATTACTCCCATTCATTTCCCCAAAAAAATTATTCCTTTCCAATTATCCTACCACTTTTCATCAATATTTTACCATCCTCAAACTTTATAAACTGCTATTCAACTCGCTGTAGTATCCTCATATTATCAGCTTTATTCATCCAAGAAAGCCTTGTTCGTAGCAAAAACAATGGGCAATATATTGACAAAAATGAAAATTCTTTTGCCTTTCATTGCAACGACATAAAAGCAATACAGGTAAAATAGGGAAGGTAATATAAAATGAATAAATGAGTATATTATTTCCTCTTCAGTTGAGAAAATGATTAATTGTAATCCGGTGAGGAAGAAGAAGAGTGATAATGATAATGGCTCTGTGGTAGGCACCTTTCAATTATAAGATTATACGGGTTAAATGGCCAATGGTAATATAGCAATATATATCCAGCAAATATAAAAAAGTGCCATGCTCTTCTTCTTCTTCCTCCCCAAATTCGTAAAAAAAGAGCGTGCTGGTTTTTTAGTGAACGGTCCGGTAGGCAAGGTAAACCAAAGTCAACCTCATCTCCGGGGGGTCCTTCATAACAATATTAGCTCGTACATGTTCCTCCATGCAATCATCTGCCTCTGTCTTTGTCCACCAAATACTTTTTTTCCATACTCCCAGCAGCCAGATAATAATACAGAATCCAGAGACAGAGAGCTAGCAAGTACGCATTATTTAAGTAACCGGGCAGTCTACTTTTTTTTAGAGTGATACTTTTCGCAGCAGCATTTGCTCCATCTCCACGCTACACATTTCTTATGGATGACTACACATCCATGAATTTATGTAATACGGTGGGACGGTGGACAACAATAAAATTGAATGAAGAATGAAGAAAGCTGAGAATGATCATGTGCACAAAAAAAATAGGAGACCAGAAGCATGGATGATGAGGATGGAGGTTGGGGGTGCACAGAAAAAAAAAAACAATTCTATGAATTTTGTATTGTGTATATCCTATGATCATGTGTATATTGTAGATATGATTATGTAATAATATGTCAGTGAGAAGTATAATAAAATATATATTTTTTGTTGATTGTTGAGAAAATGTTTGTGTTAGTGTACCTACCAGGGAGAAAAAGATATAAAAAAAATAATGACAAGGGAGGATAGTGATTTGAACTAGATCCCAGATTTCGGAATAATAAACTATTTTGTTTAAGCAGAGGAATTGCTGACGCATTGGAATCACAAGTATTTTCAACAGCATTTCAGCGCTTCTATAATAATGATAATATATAGACTCATTCAAAATATAAGCAAGGCAAAAAATGGCAAATAAGTTTGTATATTTATTTTTACAATTTATATTACAAGATAATAATAATATGTGTAAAAATGTGGATATACTATTCCAGCAAAGTCATCAATGAGAGCAGCAAGAAAGAAGGGGAAAAATGTAGTTTATGTGTAAGCTGATGATAGTCAAAATTATTGAGAAAAGAATTTTAAAGATGAGGATGAGGGATGAGAAATGTAAAAAAAAATGGTGAGTAAAGTTGTAATAAAGTAGTCAAGTGAGTAGTGTTGAGAGGGGTTTAGCTTGGCTCATTTACTTTTTAGGTACCTAAGTCCAAAATAATATCCCAAATCATATCTAAAATAATAATATATACATAGATATTGTACATTTGTACATTGAGAGTTGAGATGGCGTAGCTGAAGGAAAATATGTCAAATGTGGCTATTTACATCAAATGAAACTATTTACAACTTTTTGCTCAAAAGCATGAGCAACAAAACAAGAGTGTTTCTTCTTTTTTTGCTGGTTAACAAAATGAGACAATGCGTGTATTCATAATATGCATGGTTTGGTTAGGACTTTTAGCCGAACAAGACACAAGAGGACATGTAAATACAACAACAACAACGTAATATTCTTCTTAGTGCACAGCTCTGCTAATAGAGTAGTAGATAGATCTCATAGCATGTGTTCCTCGTAAACGCAAAACTTGACTTATTGTTATTTCACCTACATTATTCTTTCCTCAGCACAAAACTAAATTTGCCGACATAACAGACATACCTCTGCACACAAACTTCTATACCACTTCATTGCACAACTATTTTGTGTCTTGCTCAAAATCTCAGCGTGTCTTTCATTCTCCTGCTTCATGTCCACATTTTTAACTCAAACCTAACTTTTCATGAGGAAAAATTGTCGCCAAGAGGTGGTGAGGTGGACACCAAATTATCCTTATTTTTAAAATATGCTGAAAATGTAGAAAATGGTTAGTTGATGGATGCCTGGGATTTACTCAATTCCATACACATTTCTACTCTCACAACTTTAATTAGCTAATGAGGGCTCTCATTTATAACAGCTATGCTATCTTAGTATTAGTTTTTGCATAACGGCTTGTCTAAAAAATATGGCCAAAGAGTGGCATGGACTATAACATTTTGGGGCATTGCGCGAATTTAATACGCTAAAATGATAATGAATGCACATTCATTATGAATAGCTAACATCTTTGCCAGTTTTTGTGTTGCAAAAAAATAGCAAGTTGTTTGTTATCCGTCGTGGGATATTGTTTTATGCTTGTTTTTGATTGAGTCAAGTCGAGGCAGAATACAAAGTGTGGTAGCTTTAATATTCTTGTTCGCTTTTGTGTGATGAAGCGCGCGATGGGATTGGAAGATGAGATGAATACTTGATACTTTAGCTATCCCAATAAAATTGCAAATCTTGGCAATCTCACCTATTCTAAATATAATAACAATCATGATGATCATAATAATGATAGCACTCCTTTTTATACAGTTCACCGTCGGCTCTAACCACTACACACACAATCATATAATATTGTATGTATCTATGCATTATACATAATATACGCTGCTTTAATCTTTGCTTATGGCTATTTTTTTATTATTTTTTGAAAAAAAGTGTAGAGTTTTGAGTTGAAGTGGTTTGAAGAAGATTTGGTTGGACGTTGAGAATAGTTTGATATTGTGTTTGGCGAGTGGGCATGGCAGAGAAGAGGAACAATGTGTGGTCTCTCGTATCATATGAGAAGCTGAGAAGCTGAGAGGGCAGCCAACAAACGAGCATATCGGACAAAATATTTTTTTTATCAAACCGACGAACGAGTGAAGCTTACTCCTTTTCGCATTGTTGCCATTTGCGAATAATATAGATAGGTGCGTATTGCCATAGCTTGCATTAGATGTAGGCATAGAAAGCATAGAGAGAGTTTGATATGGGTGCATATTATTCTCTGCCAAGGTATCTCCCTCACAATTGGGATCCCTGTTGCTATCTCCTGCCTTTTCCCAATATGTCATCATCCCTCGCTGCCACCACCTGCTCCATGCATCATTATTATTTCAGCATCAAAAAATTGCAACAATGATCACTGCAGCTTTTTTTCGCAAAATTCAACATGGAGACTGGGAGGAAAATGTTTGCACTCAAAATTCAAACATGGTGAACCCATCTGGAAACCCTTGCTCCCACTCCACTTGGTTCAACTTGTTTGTACCAACCAAAAGTGGGGCTTATTCGCCAATTCAACCTCATTGCAACCCACAATTTTGATTTACTTGACGGCGAGATGTTGAGAATACCAGGATTACACATTTTCATACACCCACATTTCCACTCAACTTTTATTTGATTACCTTTATTTACTCCTAATTACCTATTCATATTCATCTTCAAAATTTGCAAGCAATGCAGATAATCCAAAGACAATTAATTTTAGTAGCTAGATTTATTGATAATTGAGCGTATTTTATTCGATGCAAAAGTGAGCAGTATGGAGTTTTGAAAGAGACCACGAACCAAGTAAAGCCATTTGAATTATTTCACATTTCGCTTCAAACCTAAAATATCCCTTTTAATTTTTAAAAAACAATTTTCTGATACTGTCAACAGTAATTAGTAATTAGATTTACAAGCTATTGGATATTCAGGTCACTTAATTGATAATTTCAAAATGATGCGGGTTCCTTCAATCTCAAGCAAACTTGCATTAAATTACATACTTTCTATTTAAAAAGGAGTGAATATAAAAGTGGACATTTGCAATAGAAACACGAATGGATGAAATATGTCCCATTTTAAATGGAGCATTATCTTAATCAACTTTCAGGGTTGTTTGATTAGCATAAAGAATACTTATCGCCACCTTTTGCAGATTATTAGTGTGGAGAAAAAATAGTCTAAATTTTCCCCTGTATCCACATTATTTCTCCTTTAACAAATCCACAGTGCAGGTCAATTAAAGGCAATGTGGATAATGTTAATATTATTCGCCACAATATTCAACTTGTTTCAAAAATACTCATTCAAATTCAATTTAATTAGTTTTCATTTCATTATGTTCAAGAGCCTTAAATAAAAGCTAATTTGATTTACAGGCCAGAATAGTTTAATTATCTGCATAGATCATAAGTTATAACTCTGTAATCCATTTCTTAACTTTGCAAAGCTTTAAAAGATTGATGTGTTGTTGATAAGGTGGGGAAAATGTGAATTGATATGCCTAGTGTGGATTAGGAAAGACTTGCACAAGCTCAAAAAGAACCAAAAAGCTCTTTTCTTTTTACCAAAAAACAGACTCATTAGGAAAAAGGTGGATTTTGAAGGAATTTGAAGAATTGAGCGTGAAGCTCATGTCTCGCAGGAAACGACATTGATTGCCAAATTTGACGATTTCTCAGTCCAAAGTGATTTGCATTTATTAAGTTGATTGAGACTGCACTTCATTTATTCCAATCTCTTGTTTAAATGTTGAGCAATGTTTTGCATATTACATTGTGATGTAGCTATGATGAATGTAGAGAAAAATAAGAGGTTGAAAGTTGAAGTGGGCAAGAAAAAGAAGGAGCGAAAGAAAGAAAGAAGGATGTGTTTAGATTTTAATTAGCGGGAAAGATAATTGATGGTCTCATTTGGATGACAAATTCAGATATTTATGCTAGCAACGGAATATAAATTGCGAGGAAATGGAGTAAACATTTAATTGTGTGCTTTATACACTTTACACAGAGTGTACTAAAATTTATATGGAGGGAGACAATGACATTTTTATTCGGAATGAGTTTTATGAGCCAATCTGATCCAGCCTTTTCCTCGTAAATTAAACTTGAAACTGGGCTGCACTTTGAGTGGGGTCTCCACCAACATATTAAAGCAGAGTCTGTGTATTCAACAGAGAGTTGTGCACTTGCTCTGCTGATCTCTGCTCTTCATTAGCCGAGTGGTTGTTGGGAATGGAGTGAATGATTGTATGAATGATAATGGCTGGGATATCCCAAGTTCAAGGGGTCACAAAACGAGGAGCAAAGGTAGACGTGCACACATGTTGCTCCCCTCCTCATTCATTTCTGTGACTAGAGTATACAAGATAGAATGTATGTTTATATATCTGAATATGTTGGATAGGCATAGTTGAGGAGAGGGAAAAACAAGTTGTTTCAAGAGAAAGAAGATCAATTTGAAAGAGGAAGAATCGAGAGAGGATTTATCAATGGGCCAGTATCATGATCTTCATGATCTTCTCGTGAGGAGTTTCAGTGGCCGCTCATCTTGTCCACTTGATTCATGTCCATGCTCACCTATTTATCCTCCTCTATCATTATGTAAAGCAGACTTTCAAGTCTTATATAATTAACATTAGCCCCCCATATTATGCATATATCCGCGGAGGATCCTTCCATCTTCACACAAACATCTCTCACACACATTTTTAAATGCTGAGAGAAATATCCAAATACTACGACCATTCTTCCCAACAATTGCACACTCAGATAATGCATACACATGATGCAAACGGAGCACTCAATTAACTATTAAATCTCATTCTCATGCGGGCTACATATAGAACATTCCTTTTTTTATCTAAATATCAACAAGATGATCAAGTTCAAAAGTGGACCTGCAGTATTTTAATCCGATCATCATTGAATCCCTTCAAATATTGATTGTTTAAGGCAGAAGAATGGAATGAATGACTAATTTATTTAGATTCCAGAGAGAGTTTGGGATTTTGTGAGGTGAAGAAGATGATGATGATGATTATGGTTTTGAACAAGATGATGGTCCCACATGAGAAGAAGAATGAAAAAGAAAACAAGTTGGTCTCTCTGTTCATGTTGATGTGTGAAGAAGACGAAGAAGGGGTCTTTTTTAGTAACCAGCCTTGTTCATTCAGCAGCAACAACAACAACAACAACAACATTAGATTTTGATCTTGTCCGAGAGACGAAGAGAGAGAGAGACGAAGAGAGAGAAATAAATAGTGAGAAAGAGGATAAAAAAATGTTGATTTCTTGTTCTGGTTGTTGTACTTGTCCTGTAGCTCGCATGCTACGTAACGTGGTTTTATGCGTGAACAACAATGTAAACCTTTATTTCCTTATATTTATTTATTATGCATATATTTAACAATCATACTATACTACCATATTATACTCTTCTGCTTTTATCAAAAAAGAGCCGAAGGAAGGTGGTAGAAAAAAAAGTTGTGGCTTCTTCTTCTTCTTCTTCTGGAATTAGGCAGAGATGAGAAGTTTTGGAAAAAAAATGTTTCAATGGAATTGTCTACACACTCAACTTTGTTTTTCTGATGATATTTACACTTTTTTGTTTGATAAAATGATGGCGATGATGGGAATATGGGAAGGAATGATTGGAGTGGACTACCATTCACCTGCTATTCCCAATCTAATGAGATGGTTGTAGTTTTGGAAGAAGCCTTGCATTCCCCAAACTTGTCCCTTTTGCATCTCTCTCTCTCTCTCTTCCCTCTCACATTTCTCACTCACATCTTTTATTTTTTACTCTCTTTTATTCTCATCCCACTTTCCATTGATAATGATAATACTCATAAAATAACCATTTGAATCTCTGCTGCTGCTGCTAGATACCAGGCAGCTATACTGGGATTCCATAAAAATCCATGCACTGATCAACATTGTTGTTGTTGTTGTTGTTGTTATTATTATCCCTCCTTTCTTTGTTCATCTTTCGTTTTGTGCTCTGCACAGCTACAAGAAGAGTATAAGAAGAAGATATTGTAATGTGGAGTATTAGAAGGAGTGTGAAATGTGAAATGAAATGATAGAAGGCTTGCACACAGAAGCTGTCATAAGCTCCTTTGCCATATCATCTCTCTACAATGTCTGCTGTGCTAACCTTTTTTCCACATTTTCTTGTTCAAAGTGCTAAAGAGACGTGGTATAACTTATTTCATGTAAAAAAGAAGGAGCAGCAGCAGCAGCAGTGAGAGCCGCTTGCTGATGCTCAATGTAAAGTGGCCAGCCTGAAGCTGATTGTTTTATGACTTTCCTCACACTCTTCTTCCACCATCCCACCTCCAAAAACACAATCCTTTTTTCATGAGAGCAGCACCAGCAGCAGAAGAAGAAAAAGAAGAAAGAGAAGAGATGTGAGGATGATATTATGCTTTTGCATGTAGCCACTCTTACCACATGGCGAGCTACTTTGATTGACACTAAAAGCGAAATTTGCGACTCTCTCATTATCCCTCACAAACACTAAATCTCATTTTTTTGATCTCTGTACAAAGTCAACCTTGGGATTGCGATACACTTTTTTTATACTCTTTTCCACGGTTTTTGTGCAGAAAGAAAAAGGATTGATTAAGCATTGATATTCAACTCGCATTTAATAATACACTTTTTGAAATGATCAGCCATGTCTGCACGAACACAGGCCACCAAAACCCTTTTTTATTACCATTTCTCAAAAGATAATTGGATTTGGAATGAAAATTCAAAAGAGATTAGTCCACATCTTCTTCCTCTCATTACAATCACAGCTCCAACCCATCATTCATCATTAACAACTTTTTTTGCGCCAATTAACTTTTATATCCATTTAATTTAATCATCTATCAACTTTTTTCTTCATTTCATTTCATGTTGGTGACGCAAATCATCATTCCAGTCGAGTGACAAATGTTGAACCTAACTTTTTAATCCACTTTTGTTTCTAAAAAAACACTTTGTGCAGCTAATCTGGTTGATGAAAACGATGTTTGCCGAAAACACTTTTTATTTTTAAATAAAAAAAAACATATCCATACGTGGCAATTAACTTTATTTTTTGCTTAATTTAATGTGTTAAATCACCAGTTTTTATCGTAAACCAGCATTCTTTGTGTCGACGGCGACACCCACGCAAAAATATTGTGATTATGGGTCATCACGCCAAGCACACCAAAAACAAAGTTGTGATTGTGTGTATGCCACGCTGCAAACTGCTGCTGATGCTAAGCTCGCTGGTGACAATAATTTTGTTGAGCATGAGTTTTCATAACGACTCCAAGTTATTTGGGAGATAAGCTGTGAGGGAGGAAGACAGACGGCTCCATGACATGAGTCACTTTGAGAGTGCCAGCGTAGGTATCTATATCTATCAATTTATCTATTAGTCCATTTCACAAAACCATTACACAATCCCATTTTTTTTAAAAAAAATCCTTCACTCTATCCTGCATTGCGATGTGCAAAAACAATATTGTGACGCACAGGCTCATAATTCCTTTATTTTATTCCCATAACCAAGTCGTCTTAATTGTGCAACTGAGAAAGTGTTGAGCAAAAATTGATTTTTTATTACGATAAGCCATTATTTTTTCACAAAAGATGGTCAACTCAAATAAAAAAAGTTATGAATGGCTTTATTTTCTCTCCTTTTTGCTTCAAATGAGATTCTTCAAAACTCTTCTTGTCTTTCCTCACGCATCTCAGCCAAAAAATTGTTTGCACTTTTTTTTTTTTTTTTTTTTTTTTTTTTGCAATAGACACAAAGAAGAATGGAATGGGTCTCTCTCTCTCTCTTTCTCTCTCTCTCTGGTACCCATTTATTTTTTACGATTTGCACGTTCACCTTGTTTATTTTCTAGCAAATAGCCGAGAGATAAATGTGAGTCATAAAGAAGTCATAATAGAAAATATTAAAATAAATGTGAGAAAGGTATTTGTTCATCATGATCGTCTCCAGCAGCAGCAGCAGCCAAGTCCATTCATAAAAAGTACCCAACGCATTTTTTTATTCTTTCATTTGAAAAGCGTGAAATATTTCCCTGTAAATACGCCATGTAGTCAATTGCAAAAAAAAACGTGAGTGTAGGACAAGGAAAATGAGGAGGGAGGATAGTAAAAAAAGAGAATAATTTGGGATGTAGCACTGGAGTCCTCTTGTCCGTCCATTCATTTTTTTGTTTGAAAATATTTTTGCAACTTGTTTGAATGAGATGCTGGCTTGCTAAACTACCATTCATAATAATAATAATAATAATAATAAAATAATAACATTTTTGTTAGCCTAACGTGTAGATATACTGGACAAAGAAGCTATTTTGGCCAAATAGTTTATTGTCCATATATTTGTACCACGTCAAAAGGGCAGATGAGTAGCAAATATGATTATTTTCCTACATTCCAAATCTCTAACGCATCATCATCATCATCATCAGCAGCATTCTCATCATTGGGGTTACTCTGAAAGAATGAGAGTAGTGGCATTTTTCAACATTTTTGTCCATTTGCGCCGACAGTTTTGAGCGAAACCTTTACTATGATTGTTTGTTTGCGAAAGTGGCTATTGGGCAGATTGTAAAAATGATGAAATTAAAAGAAAAGATTGAGAAATTTCGGGGAACTACCTTGATTGTCATATGAATAGAGTGAATATAAGAAACAGTTTTTCCACCTGTTCCTTTGTTGGTTTGTCAAGGAAATATGTGTAGCTTGAATGAGGAACAAGGGAAAAGGTAGATAGCGAGACGTTTCTACTTGACTTGTTTTTAGCAGATTAAGTTGGGATTGGAG
>JAITYZ010002171.1:0-38903 GCA_027744595.1 Paronellides praefectus
TACTCATTTTTTCTTTGCAATATAGTCTGTAGATTTCATACTGTTGTACCATCTAAAAAAAGCTTGTAACAAAAATTTGTTAAGACGACTTGATTCCTCTTCTTTTTTTAAGAATAATTAATCTATAGACAATCATCGTCATCATCTTCTAACAAACCATTATAATAATAATAACAATAATAATAACAATAATAATAATTATAATCCATATTTATATTTTACACGTTGTTGTTTTATCATCAAAAAATGTGGAATTATTTTTGTTTATTTTATTTGTTGGTAGGGAATAAATTACTTTTTTCTTTTTTGTTGTGGAGAATGTTTTGTTGCCACAGAATCTTTTACAATTTGTTTTTATCCTTTTTTCTCTCCCGAAGTTCATTGATTCATTTTTATTTATTTTTTGTTTGCCTTTCCTCTTCCTCGTCATTTCTATAATATTCATCGTTTTTTTGTAATCCATCTCCCTTGTTTTTGTATCCTTTAAGAAAAAGAATCTCTTAAAAATATAAAGTACAACCATAAAACGTCTCGTTATCCAATGATTTGTCTTATGCACTCCCTCCACGAAAAATAAAAAAAATAACTGAAAGAGGAAACCCACGCTTGTTATCATAATTTGCTTGTTTTGGCAATACGTTTGGAGTAAATATATATTTCTTTCGTGGTTTTGGTAGTAGAAGTAGTCGTCGTAGTGAAGCTGTCGGTATTGTTGTGAGTAGTGTAATAGTAGAAGTTGAATTTCTTTACAAGCATATATCCTCGTTGTATATATGATAGTAAATGTTGTAAAATCACAGCTCCCTTCTCTAAATACACTCAGCTTTCTTATTATTATTATGTACTTGTAAAAGACTTGCTCCTCTTACATCCAAAAAAAACATTTTGATTTTTTCTTTCCATTTATTTGCAGGGTTGTTGTTCCGTAGTCTTCTTTTCTTTGTTGGTATTCTACAATTTTTCTTTTTTTTTTGTTGCCCTTCACTTCTCATGTTCATGTTCACGATGTTGGGGTGAGTGAAAAAGAGACACGGATTGATTGACTAACCTTTTCACGCACAGGAAGGTATACCAAAGACGGGACAAAGTAGCCTGACTGGTTGCTGCTCTCCTCTTCCGAAGACGTGAGTAGGAAGCCTTGCATCATGAACTCGCCGTCTCCAACAATCCCTTCTTGGGGTACTCCGCGCCCTTCCGGTAAGTTACCCGCTTTCCACACACCACCACCCACACCCCCGCCGGTTGTCTTGCCCAGTGCGGTTGCTGCTGCTCCTGCTGCAGATGTTGATGATGTCTTTGTGAGAGAGACACCGCCACCACTTGAATTGGATGCAACTCCTCCGGAACCCTGTCCTTCAGCTTCATTAAATGAGGTCTCATTCTCATCTCCCTACAAAAGAGAAAAAACAAAACGCATTGAAAAATGGAAGAAAAACTTTCCACAAATCACAACAATTCTCGTTTTTTAAAACATTACACACCTAATATACATAATATTTTATTCAACACTCTTTTTGCTCTCACTTTTATCATTTACATCCAAATCATAAACTTATTTGTACGCTATTCAACTTTGGACACTATATTTTGTCCTCTTTGGCCTCATCTCTTTTGTCCCTCTATACTTTGTGTCTGGTCGTCATCACACACAAATCAAACCACGTATCAAAATATATCTCTTGTTATATTTCTGAATCAAGCTATATACCCATATCCATATTTCACAAACAAAGCTATCAAAATGTACCAACATTGCTTATACTCTCGTGTCCAGCACGCATCCTATACACATATCTCATTTCCTATTTTTTCCACAAAAATTTGGACCATACTATTTATCGTGTCTTATTCTTTTCGAGAAGCCACTAACATGCTTCCCTTGCTTGTTGTTGTCGTCGTCCGCGTCCCCTCATTTCATTTTCATTGTTTGTCTGCTGCTGACTAACTGACGGATGACTGAAACCTTTACAATGACCGAAAAAAAGATGAAAAATTCGTATCCATCTCTTCGTCTTCCTTTTTACTCACTGTCTCTCTATCTCCAGCCATCTCTTTCAAAAATTTACAGTTAGAGTCACCGAAAAACACATCATGTATCATGTGTATATCAAGTAGAGGGAAAGAAAGAGAGAGAGAATTTTTGGAAAAAGTCGACAAGAGAGAGAGAGAGAAAGAGAGAGAGCGATGGTGGTGATGGTGAGTAGTTCAATCTATCTCAATCCAAACATTTTCCTCATATGCATATGTACGTTCGTCTCAGCGCACTTCACGTCATTTGTACTCTCTCAAAGCTTCTCTCTCCCTCTCTCTCTCTTTTCTACGTACGTCAACCATTCTCTTTCTCCCATCTATCTCTCTTTTTTCCTGCTATCCATTTACTACTCTGCTGTGTATGCGTGCATGTGTATCTTGTATGGCGATATGGTGGTGGTGGTGGGTGAGTGGAGAAACGAGGAGGAGGAGAAGGAGGAATAAAATATCCACATTCATGTTTAAATGTAATCATAGTAATAGTAATGTCTCTAGGTATATATATATATAATGTAAACTGTCTACTGTGTATATATAAGCATTTATATTATTTTATACGTTATGGCTCACATTTACGAAACCATTTCAATTTTGTAGTAGACTTTACTTTACTTGACTAGACTCTCTCTCTCTCTCGCTCTTTCTCTCTGTCTTGTTAGAATTGGCATTTTCCCTCACATGCCTCATATTTTACGAGATACTTGTCTGAGTTTTTACGGCAACTATCACGAAAATGAAACAAATTATAATGGAAAAAATTCGCAATTTTGAGGTAAATGCAAAAAGGAGAGAAAAAAAATAGAATGTATGTATGATAAACGAAGGAATGAAAGAACGAAAAGGATGATTTTACGGATATTGGAAATTTTATGATCTTTTACAAGTCTGATGAATATGAAGACTCCTGCCAAACGTCTACAACAAGGCTATCTAAAAACCAAACCTAAACTAAACATACAAGAGAGAAACATTCTCTCTCTCTCTTCCCATCTCTCTCTCCCTCTTCTCTCTCGTCGTCCATATAATTTTATTTGAGAGAGAGAGAGGTGAAACTGTAAACAAGTCCAATTTATTCCTTTACATAATAAAATGCCTCCCATCCTCCTTCCATCTCCTCCTCCTTCTTCTCCTCCATAATCCTCTCTCTCTCTCACTTGCTCTGGGGTCTATTCCTTCTACTTCATTTGCATTAATTGCAAAAAAATATTTCCTGTGTTGTATATCACACGGCTTTCTCTCTCCCTCCATCCATTTTCTCCTCCACCCCTCCTCCTCCTTGTCTACCTCCATTTAAATTCATAAAATTCTACATATCAGCAATAATCGTCGCTGTTCTGTATACACTAAAATATTATTATGTTTTTACCATATTTTATGTCTTTTCCTATATATATTTCAGTAAAGTCTACAACCAAACCATTCCACATGCACACACGTAACAAAATGATGATAAAAACAAAAGGGAATTGTTTTGGATAAAATGTGGACCAATCGCCTTGCCCTGCCCGTTTTCCCTCAAATTAGTTCTTCTGGGCATATACTAGCAGCGGCAGCAGCAACCCTTTTCTCAAACAAGAAGGAAAAAAGGTTTTTGAACTCCGTTGTTGATATGAAGCTCTATTTAGAATGGGCTTATTGACACCTGGTCCACGTGTCATATCTCTCTCTCTCCCTTTCTCTTTGCTACACACCTATTACATAACATGCCTTATTCATGCTACAAAGCAAAGCTGAGTGTTGTTATCGTTTTATGTTATTTATTTTCCGCATACTGTTCACCAACTTATATATATATATACCTAACTATATGGCTATTACTAGGTTCGTAAAGAGAGAAAATTTCATACACACATTCCATATATTGCACCAAAATAAATTCATGCTGCACTCTCCTCGCCTCTTATAGTCAAGTGGGTGAAATGTGGAACCACGTTGCATTGTGGTAACCTCTTTGTTTCCTTTTTTTTCTGGTGTACAAGGATCCTCTTACTTTATTTCGCCGAGACGTTTGTAATTTAATATAATTGTTATAAAAACCTTCCGTTCTTTCCCATCCCCATCACTTTGTTCCCTTTTCTCTTAAACTCTGTTTATTTTACAACAGCTAAAAATTTATTCATATAAATAATGTGTATATTTACACATATTTATACTTTATACATTGATATATTATGTAAGTATAATGCACGAATGGGTACATTTTGTGTAAATAAAGCAGTTCCGCTAAATTTTACTACTATTTCTCTTGTGACCATAACTCTGATTGGTTTTACTGCAATAATAATGAACGGCCAAACAGAAAGAAATTACACCTGACGGACTTTGACATTACTCTGCTCAAACTCAACAACATTTTACACACAATCCTATTTTTGTCCTTGTGCGCGGGAAGATGTCATTTGAAAAAGGAAATTTGCGTCAACAACGTGACCTTTATAAATCCATTTGTTTTAATTGAGACTGGTCTCTTGATGCTCAATGTATTTACATATAAACTCTTTTGAAACAGAAATGAGAAATGGTGGATTTAAAGGAGCGATTAAATTTTCAAAAGTATTAAAAAAACCATTACAAGTTTATATGATACGCAATAATAACTATATATGCAGTGCATATTATACACACGCATTTACTATCTGAAAAACAACACGTTTTAGGGATAAAAAATATTTTGTACATACTCATATTAGTATAATACACTGTATGTATGCAAGCATAGTAAATTGTCTTTTTTTTAACTATTCACAAAACATACATCCATAAAAATTCATTTAGTTGGATGGTGGTGGTTGGTTGGTTAGTTGCTTGAAACTGGAAATAATGTTTTATGCCAAACTCTCTTTTGGTTGGTTATTAAACAAGGATTTAACGAGTTTTTACTCCTTTTGAGCAAAGCTATTTCACTCAAGTAGCTTTAATAGTTTTTATATATTTTTTTACTTGAACATTTGTCTCCGCGGGATTCATGATTTACCAAGTTTTGTGTTGTTAATGGTGTGTATGTGTGTGTATTGCGCACGACAACAGCATAACAACAAAGTAGGTGTATTCATTCCCTTTGCTAAACGATTTCCATTTGATATTCTCCCATTATTATTACTATTATCACTCTTATATTACTTTGTTGTTAAAATCTATTCATTTGCGTAGTAGTAGGGGTAATAGTTACAGTAATACCACAACAACATCAGTAGCAGCAGCAGCAGCATCTTTCTAAAAAAATATTAACGGTGGTAGGAGCCGAGTAGAGCTATTCAAAGAGCGGTAGAGTATAATACGTAGTTATGTATATTCAATACGGGTTTTCCTCCAAGAAATTAGTTTTCATCATTTCTCAGTCTCAGCAGCACGTCAACCAAATAGGTAGAAAGAGAGAGAGAGAGAGAGATATCTCCTTTACTGCATTCTCATCTTACATTCCATATAAAAAAATACATACATTGTTACTTTTTTTATTACATGGAGAGATGCTCATAAGTTCATATTACCAATATGTATATTATGTATATATTATAGAAAGTTTAATAGCCTGTGTAAATAGGTATGTATAGTATATAGCATGAACTGGAAGAAGAGTGCACTCTTTTTTTCTTATTTCCCTGTGTGTTGATGCTGCTTCTTCTTGGGTTAAAATAGGATTATAATGTTATGGCCATGTTTGGTTTTAGTTGCTCCAGGAGGAAATCCTCGGCAGTAATAGTAATAATAATGATATAGGTAGGTATAGGGATATAATGTAGTATTATTATGGTAGATATGTACACAAGTAGATAGAAAACTGGTTCTCTCTCTCTCTCTCTACACGCTGTACTTTTTGAGAGAGAGAGAGAGATACACTTTGTCTCTCAAGGGTGTTGTTCACTCTTCTCCTAAAGCTTATTTTACATTTTAATGGGTAACTCTATATTGTCCAATTAGCAAGATAAATAGAGTGTTAAAGTATTTTATGGCTGGACATGCAAGTGCTCTCCGAGTAAGTATCTGTCTCTCATTCTCACAGATATTCTCTCTCTCTTTTTGCCACTGCTTTTCCTGTTGTTGGTGGTGATGACACGCTTTCCTTTCACTTCTTTTCTCCTCTCCTCGGCTTTCCCTTGTTTTTCTCGCAAGCTCATCCTCGTCTTATATCTGCTCCTTGTTTTTGTGAAACTATTTTTTTTGGGTAAAGCAAACAGGGAAAACCAAACCAAACCAGCAAAGAAAAGAGAGAGAGGAAAACAGAGACAAGGATAGTGTGAGTGTGAGGAAAGATGGGGACCAACAACAAACCCATAAACCACCTCCACCACACACACACACATACCAACTCTCTGCACAACAGCATCTCTGAAGAAAACATGTTACATGCTTGCTTGCCTTCATGCATGCAGTAGGGATAAAACATAAAGCGAGAGAGAGAGAGAAAGAGAGAGTCAAAAGTGAGAAAGTCTGTTTTTTCTGCGTGTCTGTTTGTGTGTGTGTTTGGATGAATGTTTCTGCGAGGGCAATTTCACTTGCATCTTTCCATCACCACCACTGCCAACACTGTCATTACACACACACATTACATTACAAAAGCGAGAGAAAGTTCAACACGCCTGTATGTTCCCCGCGCCCGTATAAATGTAAGAAAGTACATGTCAATGAGGCACATACCAACGGCAATGATATGATGGTAGTCAGTCAGTCAACAGTAGTAGCCTTAGTAGTAGTAGTAGTGAATCGACCACATGGAAAAAAAGTCGGTGCATCTTCCCTTTTTTTCTGAAAGGTAACTAGGTACAATGACTGTGACTGGCTGTGCAGGCAATGCAATGTTATTATTATTATTATTACAGCTTGACTTGCATGCTGGTGTGCATGAGCTCATTTTTTTCTTGCTTTTTTTGTCTGCCCAAAGGGGAAAAACATGTTTATTGGTGAGAATACAGCATACACACAGACATACATACAAACATAGGTTAGTAGACTACTATGATCATGTTTAATTGAAGATGAGGTAATAATGAAATTGTGAATGACGCTCACTGCAAAATCAACAACATTGCATTTTTTTTTAAAGTGAGAGTTGTTCACTTTAAAGGTATTATTACAAACTGGTGTATTCTCATTAAAGCCACCGTACGCATTTCAAGTCAAGTACTCTATTTCAATCTTTTGAATAAAATGAGGGGAAAGAAATTCCCTATTTTGGCTTGGCCTCCCGAAATCACAATCAAATCAAAGCAGTTGAAAAGATTTTATGAAGTGATCTTATAAAAAAAAGTAGATGTGTGCACGCGTGTGTGTGATAAAATAGAGAGAGAGAATGAGAGGGTTACTGTGAATCGAGTAAAAAAAGAGCAAGATAAAAAAGGTAATGTAGTTGGCTGAATGGGAAGATGGTTCAGTTCAATGTTCATTGTTATGATCACATGCATTCAGTTTCGCTCGCCTATCCTAATCCACCTTATACAGAGATTATGATTGGATCTCTTTCTGCTTTTCTTTCTTACGACTCATTTTGCCAGCAAAAAAAAGGTAGTAGTGCGACTGGTGGTAAGGTTGGTAAGGAGAAGTTGGTTGGAAAAGAAAGAAAGAAATGTTGGTGTGGTCTGGTGGGACTGGTTGTGTATGTGATGGTGTGGAGGAGCAGTAGACACGGTTTAAGGTTACAACTATTATTATTTTTATTTTTATTACTCGACCATTACGTCTGTTAAAAATTGTCTACACATTTTGTTCTCAATTCTTGGTCCATGCCTATATAGCGTTGTTGGCGTTTGCGAGTGTATTCGGTATGATGGTATGGTCTATAAGAGATAACGGCGTGTGGAGATGGAGTCGGAGAGCATAAAAGGGTTAAATTTGTTTGAAAAGTACGATTATCACCGCGATTCAGATTATCTTTGTTATGGTGGTGGTGCTGATAAGGTGGATGATAATGATGGGAACATAAAATATTATTGAAAAAACGTTTTGTGACTTACATGAGTGCTTAATGATCCTGGACGGATAATGGAATGTTGCAGTTTGGAATGGACCATTAGACTGGTGTAGGTGGAGCACGTGAATTTGCACTTTCTACAGCGAAAGTTCCTCTTTTGTCGACTGTTGGAGAAGTAGTGAGGAAGAGATGATGATGATGATGGTGCGTGCTCCAAGGTGGAGGATGATGTCGTCAGGTGACCCATCAGGTCACGTCTCTTGATTGCTGTGGATATGACCTTGAAAACAACTCGTTTCCCTTTATGTTCCTGTCGAATATGAAATGTGCACGCCTCCCGAGTTTTGAACCGAGCATGACAACAGGTGCAGCGAAAGTGAGAGATTTTAGACAGTTTTCTGGAAGTAACCTCATCGCCACAGCCAGATGGAGAGTACACGTCGTCATCATCGTCATCCCGGCGTAATTGTCGTTTTCTTGTTGTCAAATCAGCAGCTCGATTGCCATCATCTTCCTCCTCCTCCTCGTCATGTTCTGATTTATCCGATTTGTCATCTTCATCCTGATCACGAGCCTCTTGTGCTTTTGCGGAGCTCAATGCAAGATACAAACTGCTACTCGCGGAGCCTCCATTCAAAAGTGGCAATGAGGAAAGTAGTCCTCCTCCTCCTCCTCCAAGTTCCCCGACAGCGTCATTTTCCGGGAGTAATCCATACTGACAGGATGAGGATGCGGCTGCAGCAGCTGCTGCTGCGGCGGCTGTTGGTGTAAAAAATGGAGCGAGCACACCGGACATTTGGTGACCGATGAGATGCTGTTGAAATGCGTCTGGCTGTTGGAAGGTATGGAAGCACATTGGACATTGGAAAGGACATTTGGCATCTGGAGTGGTAACTGGAGTTTGACTTGTTACGGAGTTGGCTAGCCCTGTATGCGTCCTTTCGTGGGCATACAGGTATACCAACAGTGAGGTAGTGAATGGACAGTAGGAGCAGCGGTACAACTTGTTGGTTCCTCCCTCCATTTTCTGGAAGAGCATGGTAAGAGGATCGACCACAAGGCCGGGTGATCCCTCCGGGTAGTTGGCGGCCATGGAATCCGCTCCTAATACTCCATGAGTCCCGTGCTCTTTAATCAAGTGAGATCTCATCACTTCCGCATCTCCACTAGTAAAACCGCAGAGTGCGCATTTATTCCCTTCCTTGCTCGAGCCTTGCTTTGAGTTGCTAACGCCACTTTTTCCAGAGTTACTTCCTCCTCCGGCGCCACCACCACCACCGCCGCCGCCAGAACCCTTTGAACTGGATCCATTGCTGCTACCCTTTGACATTTTTGGCGAGCGTCGTTGCAAATTTAATGTTTTCTCGATAGCCTTCCATTTCTCTCTGCCTTCCTGACCATGATCTGATTGAAGATGACTTTTGAGCCACTTGGAACTCCTAAATCTTCTCCCACACAGGGGACAAACCTCTGAAAAGTGGTTGAAGTAGCGTTCATTCTGGTCTTTTGGCAGGAGGGATGGTGACATGTCTCCCCCAAGTGGTGACCCTGTGTCTGTAGCTCCGGTGGCTAGGTTCAAGATTGGCGGAGTGACAATCGGAAAATTGGCTAGAGGCTGAGGAGGTGGGCCAGGTGTAGATGGATTTGGAGGTGAAGGGCCATCCTCAATAATCCCGTGGGTATTCTGCTTATGAACTTTGAGAAAGTACTTGGAGCAAAGCTCCTTGTTGCAAATGTCACAAGTGACCCCGCCAAGACCCGTGCTGCTTTCAATGCTAATCCCATGCATTTTCAACATGTGAGTTCTCATGAAGTACTTGTTACAAAGCTCCTTATGACAAATGGTGCAATAACTTCTGCTCAACGAGGGACTTGGCCGCTTTACCCCACCACTCACTAAACTCGAACTAGCGCCACTTCCTCCCGCTTCTGTTTTAATCGGATTTCCACTGCCAGCACTACCTTTCGGACCTGGCGTTAGGAATGTTGGACTGCTCATAAGGTTGATAGCCGATTCGTTGATGCCGCTCCCATCCATTCTATCCTTTTGACTGTTGCTGGAGCCACTGCTTCCAGACAATGACCCTGTCTCATTCATCTTTTTCGATGCATTACTAGTAATCTCGCCTAAAGAAGGGGACTCCACTTTCACTCGGACGGCTCCCCCTTGACCAGAGTCGGCTAGACAGATGGGAGCGCCGACCGCACTGGAAGCATGGTAATGTTGAATGTGTTGTTGTAGAAAGTAGCTTGAATAAAACTCTTTGGAACAGATTGGGCACACCAGAGAGGATGATCCCAGTGCTGGTTGCACGGTATACTGTGCTGCTGCTGTTGGTGACGTGCTGACGTTTGTCAGTGGAGGACTCCAAGCGACTGCAGATGTGGATACCCGGTTCAGCTCCATAATCATGGTTTGAAGACGGCGTAAGTCATCAGAGTCCGAAGTACCCTCTCCTCTGCTCTCATTCTCCACAGCCTGTGAGGAGGATTTGTTGGCTGACTCAGACTTTCCCTCGGTTTCTGCATCAGAGTCAAAACCTTGATCTGTGTCACCCTCGTTTTCTTCTCTGCCGTTTGAGGGTTTTCCAAGACCTCCCCCACCACTGCCGCCGCCAACACCGCCAGCAGCTTGCGTGAAAATTGAAGCTGCTTCTGACATGAGTTTGCTTGTCAGAGGATCAGATGACTCCTGCTCCGACTCTGGGTGAAAGTAAGACTTATGCATGCGGAGAAGGTATATGGTTTGGAAAGAGCGGTTGCAAATATTACACTCATAGTCCATTTCCGTTGTATTCCCATTGCTGTCAAGAACTGCCGAGTCGGTGGCTTGATCGTCAAATGCAGGGGGGATTGGTTGGAAGGAGAGAAGAAATGGTGAAAATGTGGACTGCAACAAAAGCCTGTGCTTCTTGATAATATGACTGCGGAGAAGTTGCTGGCTTGGAAATTCACGGAAACAAAACTGACAGGTGTTCTCTGCATTGACGGTTCCCAGTTGTTGCGGCTTCAATTCCAAGGAAGACAGTTTGAAAGATGAATTCTCGCCAAGATTTTCTGGGCTTCGCAATCTTGCATTCTCTCCCGCAGCAAGCAGCTCAGATTGGAAGCTGTTGAGAGAATTTGTAGGAGCATTTGACTCATCCGAGTGGCCCATAGCGTCTGCATCTTCCCTTTGTCCACTTTCCCCATGGCCTGCGCCGCCACCACCACCACTTTCTTCCAAATGTTTCGTTACCAAGTCTAATCCCAAGGTCTCCAAGCCGATTTCACGGAGCGTTGGAAGTCCTGGCATGGAGCCGTCCTCATGTGATGATCTTTTAACTCCCTCACTCATCCCGTTTGTGAATCCTTGACGAGATGATTTACTGCCACCACCACCACTACTGTTGCTGCCACTACCACCACCACCACCTGGTTTGCCACATGAACTTTCTGGAGGTATTGGGATACCGTGTATTTTTGCCTTGTGTCTTTTCAGGAAGTATTTGTTGCAAAACTCTTTTTGACAGAGCTCACAAAAGGACTCCCTTGGTTGACTAGAGGTGGTATTGTTGCTGCTGCTGCTACCGGCCTTCTCACCTGTTCCGGTGGAGAACGTGGCAGTGAATGAGGATTCGGCTGCGGCTGCTGCTGCTGCAGCAACGGAAGCAGCTGAGGTAGGACTGGAAACACTTTTGAGTAGCGCGACTGCAGCAGATGATGCTGATGATGAGGAGGCAGCCGTTGTCGTTATCGGTTGCTGAGGTATGCACTGCGAGAGTGGATTTGTAGCTGAGGTGCCCAAAGGATTGATACCAAGGAATGATGAGGATGAGGGGGAAGATATTGCAGCGGCTAGTATTTGATTGGAGGCGAGGGAGGCGGAAGATGGCAACTCCGAGTAGACGCCGTGCTTATTGGCTTTGTGTGTTTTCAAAAAGTACTTGTTGCAGAATTCCTTGTGGCACAAGTCACAGTACGCTTCAGGATTAAAGATTCTGTGTGGCGGCATCCCGCTCACCGTTGACCCACCCTGTCCATTTTGATTTGACCCTGTTGACGAGGTGGAGTTGGGTGTTCCTGGCGGTGGATTCCCTTGACTAAGAATGCCAGAACTGTTCAGGTTTTGTGAGTGTTGCTGTTGTTGGTGGTGTTGAAAGTAGTTGCTAACTGAGTTCCCACTTGCCGTGGGGAATAACGCAGAGAATGGACTAGAATTAGTGATTGAAAATAATGGGGGAGAAAACTGGCGCGAAATTGGGGGAGAGGAGGATCCTGTTACAACTCGGGAAAGAGGAGATGGTGAGCTTTTGGTCCCTTGTCCTGCAGCTTCAGTCTTGTCTGTTTCGATGGAGGAATGGATACCTGACGGTTGTACATTCAGACACGCAGTAAGAACGGATGATGATGACTGTGCAGCCAACAGGCCTCGTTGTTGGCCCCCAATCTCGGAGTCAGGCTCATACTTTCCAGTTAGATTTAATGGAAGCTGCTGCCGGCTCGTTGCTTGTAACGCACTCCCCACCTCGTCGTCGTCAGATTTCTCCTGTTTGAGAGCGCCAGACAAGGACAGCTCCCTTTCCGATGACAGCTCACCAGCCTCATCCCCCTCGGAGCCTGTACCGGCGCTCTCGGACAGGAGGGAACCATGCTCCCTTGCCCCAAGTGACAACTCTGTGGCAGGGATACGAACTGGACGTGATTGCTTTCTCCTCTTTTTCCCTTTGGCATCCATGGCTCCTCCTCGGAAGTCCATGGCCTGGGATTCGGAATCAAATCCTTCGCATGATGCTGACCATGCGCTGGGATTATTCCCTGGGAGTACACCGCTGTGTTGAAGAATCTCATCGTTTCCACTTTCAAAACTACTGTTGCTTTCGACGCGACAAGTTTCCTCTTGTGGAGGATTTTCAGAATGAATTAGTGTTGATGTAGCATGGAGCCCGCCTGTTGGCCCGCCATTTAGTGTAGCTGTTGTTGCCATCGCCAAATTGACCCACCTACATTAACTCTGATGGCCCGTGACCCAACTAGAGGTCGGATTGGGTCCAACAAAGAGTTTGTCTGTGTCCAAGAAAAAACACGAAACAAAATACACACTAAATTTCCTATTCCACAATGCTGTATTTATATATGTATCCAAGTTATCAGTGCACACAACTGTCAAAAAAGCATGCATGCAGCAGCCATGCAAATAAATAACACACATGCAATCCAACAATGCATAAGCATATAAATAATATTATTATTATTTGTCTTGATGAATCTCCATACAAGCAGAATACTTCATGTTTTTAATAAATAAATAAAATTTCAAAATGCTCAGTAAACTTATTATTATATTCTCAATCAATTTAAATTAAAAAAATCAACGGATATGAACCTAAGTAAAAACCACACAGATCATCATCATCCTTGCCTTTGACATAATCTGCACAAGGAGCAGCAGCAGCAGCAGTTGTTGTGGTAGTAACCAATGTAGCCCAAACTGACATTATGTCTTGTGAACGATGAATTGATGATGGTAACAACAATTTAAGTAAACATTGACACACAAAAAATAATAGTAATAAAAAACTTGCTTTGCTTTTGAAAATCACATCAGTATAAATAGCTTCACACTCAACAACAATAATAGTTTTGTAATAGTTCAAAGTTAAATAACAGTTAACAATTTAAACTATCAACTGTTCATTTTTGAAAATTGTCTGAAAGTTTGCATATTATCGAGTCATGTCGCAGCAAAAAGCCGTACAAAAAAACACACTCGAAACATTCACTAAAAACTCACGCAAATATACACAGCACAGCACACACACTCGACTCATGAGAGCAAAGCATACCAGTCACTGGGGCAATGTAAGGCATTTATTTTGCATTGAGGCCGGTCGAAAACAATTATTTTTTTTGCACTTTTTTCTTTAATGTATTTTTACTCAAAACATCTTTTTAAAATAATGATTAGTTCAAAATTAGAAAAAATTCTCGCACAAAAGCAACAACCGTAAATCATTTCATTAACCTAAGATCACCAATCCGTCAATCATTTGAAATTGCACAAATAAATTTTTTTCTCCCCCTTTTCAACCAAATTTAATTAAAACTTTATTTCCTCTTCTCTGGAAATCAAAATGAACGTGTGTATGCCAAAAAACAGACTAGTTTAATCAGTGTTCTTTCCTATTTTTATTGTGTAGTAAGGCGTCTCTCAATATTACTTTTATACAACAGCAACGGAGAAAGAAAGTAAACACAAAACAAGAAGGACAACGACGTCACCCAAAAAATACGACGAAAAATCAGCAAAGTATAAAGATAGTACAATATACGTATAATTTGTTATCAGGGAATAAATACAGGAATATGTATATATCAAAGTTTTTTTTACACTCCCACACCGCCAACAAGACGACTAGTATAATATGTAGTAGTAATAGTAAGAACACAGTGTGACTTTCATCGTTGCAGAAGCACAAGGAGAAAAAAAAGTGTTTTTAGAGGCGACTGGTGAGTGGGAGACCAGTGAAAAGGGAAAAAACCTCTCTCTGTCTTTCCTCCTGTCTTTCTTTTTTTCCTCTCTCTTCTTCTTTCTTCCTAGAAGAAGAAGAATGATAATAATAACAGCATACACACAGACACACACACACTAAACCTACCAGCCAGCCAGACTTAACACACCAGCAGCAGCAGTAGTAGAACAGCGGCTACAACAACAACAACAACAACAAGGAAATGTGAACAGTCACAAGATTACAGTCTCTCTCTGGTCTGCTGATATCCTTACAAGTAATCGTGGTAGTGAGGTGGAGGAGCTATATAGCAAGGCTGTTGTTGTTTGACAGAGTTTTCATGAAGAAGAGAAGAAGAAAAAATACATCAACGTGAAACGCTCAACATTTCCCTGGAGTTGGATTTCTGGATAAAAATTGTGCTGCGTGCGTATAGATATATTTTTGTATATACTCATTATTTTCTATGTTCTTATAAAACTTTTGAGTTTTTTTTATTATTATTTATTTTCACTATCAATGCATTTTTCCTCTCTTGCCCATTACTCTTATTAAAAGCATTATAAAATGTGGCTGGTATATAATATATGTATATATAGAGAGACGCAGTGATAAGTTCATAACAAATGCAAAGTCGGGAAATGTCAGTTACTCAACAAGAAACAGCAACGAAGGAAAAATGTAAACATATAAAATATAAACTGTCTGGGAGTAGCAAGATGTAGTGAGCTACTTTTTTTGTTCTTTTTGTTGTTTCACTGTAGTGTTGACCAATAATCAAATATGGAATCTGGACACACATGCACAAACACACAAACACATACACAAACGTTTTGAACGTATAAAAAAGTTACACACTAACATAAAATATATATTTTTTCATCGATGGATATATATATGTATATATATGTATATATATATATATGTAGGTAGGTATATATTTATATGTTATACTTATGGATACTCTCTAACAATAAGTATAAAAAGATTATTTTTTTTCTTGTGAAAAACTTGCAAGATTCATCACTATCATCACTCCCGTATCGCTCCTACTAAAACTACGACTAGTGTGTTTTTAAAGGGAACTTTAGCAGAGCTTTGGTAAGAGTGAGTGAGATAGATAGATATTCTTCTTGTTTTTTTTCTTTCGATGATTTTATACTGTGTTTGTGTATTACATTATTATTATTATTATCACGGCACCACATCGGCACTCTTGGACTAGTGGTACACACACACCAGCGTAACAGCTAGTAGTGGAATGAGCGAAAAACCTTTTGTAGGTAACGACTTGGTGTATAGGTAGTGGTGGTGGTGGTGGTAGTAATAGTAAAGTTGTACAAAACCGAACAATGTACCCAAAGAATACTTACTACTACACAGCAGTAACAGCAGCAGCCACCACCACTGCCATTCACTCAAAAAGACATACACACACACAGGCAGAGGCTCTACTCACTTTGCAGGCATGCATGCATAAGGCCGACACAAGCGAGAAAAGAGGGAGAAAAACAGCAGAGAGAGAGGAGAAGAAGAAGAAGACTCGAGTACACGGTACACGCTTACTCTTCGCCAGAGTTTACCATTTTTTGTATTTTTTGGGGGAAAAGGCCTGATGAAGAGAGGGAGAAGTGTGGAGAGAGAAGTCTGCCTGGTTGATGGCTAACTTGCTTTTGCTGCTCACAATCACAATCAGCTCAGGCAGCAGCAGCAGCTCTTTCCTTTTTTCAAGCAAAAAAAACTGTATGGTATGCTTTGCTTTATTGGTGGTGGTGGTTGGTTGTGTTCTCGCGTTCAGCCTGTAAAACTTGGCTGGCTTTGGTGGAGAGAGAGAGAGAGAAGGTACATAGGTAGATAGTTTTGCTATATGTATGCTTTCTCTCTCACAAATCCCGACTTTTTTCCCCAATTCCCTAACCCCAGTGTTTTTGTACTGCTCAGCCAGCACACACGTTAGATAGAGAGATGGATAGCAGAGATATACATACGCTCTCTTCAATATATATGCAAGCAAGTAAGCAAGCATGCATTCATGATGATCATGATGAAAATACTGGAAAACCGTTATCGGAGCAAAAAGCGGATGCCCATCATAATATGCATTTAAGCTCTCACATGTACACACGCATTCTCTCTCTCTCTCTCTTCTCAGCAAAATACATTATATTGTGTGTACTCTGTGTACTCATCATCATCAACGTACTACCAAGAAAGACGATGAATGTTGTAAAAAAACCTTTTGTTATAGAAGAGTGTGGGAGAGAGAGAGAGCAAGCTTTCTAAGCAAAAACGTAAATTTCCACACACACACACTGTTTCCAGTTTTTAGTGAGAAAGAGCAGAAGCAGGAGCAATAGAACAAGGCAAAGTGGAAAACCTGACAGAGTTTGAGAGTTTGAGCATTATTATTACTTTTCTTCTTCGATATTACTTCTATATGGATATTACATTATTACATGAATGAGCCTCCACCACCACCACTACCACACTTTACTCTACTACCATTTCACTATGAAATTTATTCTTAACTCTCAGTCAATATCACAAAACCATTGCATTATTACCAGCGTCGTCGACACCTCCACCGTTGCGCTCTCACTCTTTCTCTCAACTTGTGTTTTTTGTGGATATCTTCCCTTCTTCGTCGTAGCTGTTAGCGGATTTAATCCAGGAGCTTTATAATTTCTCAAAAAGGTGAATTCATATATAATGTATATAGATACATACATATAACTATAGCATATATCTATAAAACATTGAACTCATTTTTTAGAGAGTCCATACACCGAGGACTGCTTCTCCTCTTTTTTTTGCAGATTATGTGCGATATATAAAGTATAAAAACCTTATTTTATGTATACAAAACCATAGAATATGACAAACCCTCAAACACACATACACGGCCCTCGTTATTTTACAGTATTTTGATAATGCTGATGGATTTTTATCTATACTTTTGCCTAGTCAGAGTAATTTTATTGTGATCACAGTTAGCTATATTATTGCATATTGTTGTTATTCTGAATCAGATTTATTTTATATTTGAAACAAAACCACTACCACCACCTATTATTATACATTTATATTATACAGTATACATAATTGGATTGGAATAATATTAATAATCATTAGAATGTTGTAGAAGAAGAAGTGGTGGTGGTGGTAGTAGCGGTGGTGGTTATGCTGTTCCTCCACTCCACTCCTCTCTGCTTTGCTAGTTTGGTGTATGTGCCGATAAAAACCATATTTTTTTTATAGAGAACACACCGTCATTGTTCTCGATTATGATTTTATTTTATTATGCATACAAAATGGAAAAAAATGAGTGGCACATATACCATAAAATATATATATCCCAAAATATCCAACACTTACAACTGTTTGACAATACTGCATACACCTTTTTAATATTCAATATTAATTAAATGATAAAGTAATAAAAATACAAAAAAAATATATAATACAAATAAAAATTATGATTTTTTTTGCGGAAGTTCAATAACAGCTATATTTATGAATAGATTTCGTTCCAGATCTTGTATATTTTTTCCCATAGGTTCTAGATCCATATTAAAATTAAATCAATAATAATTATGCATGTAAACCGAGTAGAGAATAATAATAATGATAATTATTTGTGACCTGTGTAGTATTATCTGTGTGTTTATATATATCTCTCTCTCTATCCATTTAACTTTTATTTTGTCTATTAAATTGCATTGCAGAGAAGCACACAAAAAATATATATAAGATAAATAATTCATTTTGTTATAGCCGACAAATACAAATGTCGTCGTCACCGTAGTCGTAATTTTTTTTATTATTATCGTGTTGATCAAACTAACCCTTGTGTCCTCTGTGTGTTTTCATTAAAGTTATAATGGAAGGATAGAGCAAACATTGTAAAAATTAAACACGTTATATATTATATTGTCTCATCATCATCATCATCATTCCAACTCCGTTTTACTCTTTTTTATCGATGAATTGAATGTGTATTCACGAAAAAGTTGATGCCTCGAAAAAATAAAATAATATAAAATCCTAAAACACATAACATGTCGTCATCATGATTATCAATCATCATCATCTAACACGATTATCGGCTATATGACTACCATTTATAATATATATACTATTTTTCTATTTTTTTCATTTGAGATATTTGCTCAACTTTACTACTTTGTTCTTGTTTCCATTATTTTTTTTATACGCATACATGCATGTATATCTTGTATATTTTGTATTTCCACCTACGAATTTATATGATAAAATATAGTGATGTAATAATTGAGTTTCATATGATTGGGCTAGAAAGTTTGAGAGTAGAGTAGTAGATGTATACTACGTGCAGCAAAGTATTATATATATTTTTTTGGTAGTTATCGGTAGAGAGCGAGAGAGAGAGGCGGAAAAAATTAGATCAATAAAAATAAAGAATACAGTTTCAAAAGAGAAACAAGCGACTCTATAGTCTGTGTATAGTAATAATACGTATAACATGTATGTGTATATTTTGTTCTACTTAGCTAATTAGACAATTTTACTTGTTTCACCAAACTAAGTATAATATATGGACTTAAACTTATACATATGAGGTAGTGGCAACGGCAACGGTGGTGGTACGCCAACCACCACTACAACTACTACAAATACGACTACTACTGCTGCTGAACTGAATTTCTTTTTTTAGCATTTTTTTTCAACTTCATTTATTCTCTATTCTTTTCCATTTTTTATATAGTGTGTAGAGTAGGAAAAGTAGAAGGAGCAAAAAAGCAGCAGACAAATATTGTATCCACCCAATAGAAACACATGGAGAAAACAATCTAGCACACCATCTATCACGATATGAATCAAAATTGTCTGACAAACAAATAATATGACAAATTACGAGGGGCCACCCATTTACGTCCTTTCACTTTGAACGGTGGTGGTGGTGGTGGAGCCAGAGCTCCATATATATAATAAATGAATGTATTTATAAACCAATGGCAGTAGTAGTAGTTGGAGCAACATTTTATTTTGAAGAAAATTACCCAACGTTCAATTATGAAGAGAGAGAGAGAGAGAGAGAGCTACCTTTATTTTTTACAACAAGCTCTCTATTGTCTCAACGAGAAAATTAAGGGAAAAATACTGTGAAAAGAGAAGAGAGAGAGCGAGAGAGTGTAGAACACAGCGCCAGCAGGACTCTTACTTTTACTATGCAACAACAAACGTTAGAATATACGACCACGACGACAAGGAAACACACAACGGTTTTTGTTGTTGGCTTTGGCTTCTTCTCTTTTTTTTCGTCAACAACATTATTCCTTTTGTCTATACTTGGCAATATATAATATATTATGTGAGTGTGTGTGTGTGGTAGAAAGTGGCTGAATAAAATTCAGAGAAATTACTTTTTCTGGTGCCATTACGAAACAAAAAAATTATATATATAAAACTATAGCTCCTTTTGCTACTACTGCTGCTTTTTGGTGTTTAGTGTAAAAAGAAAAAAATGAACACAAGGCAGACAGGCAGCAGCAGGACAGCAAAAAATAATAATGTATAGGATTTTAATAGAAAATATAAAACACAATCCATAAATTCCACCTATCGTATACTTTTTTTACACAAAATTGAAAATCGAATTCAGAGTCCACTCATGAAAATGCATAATGATATTTTTTTAGACGTATAAAAAAGCTCATTAATAAAAAAATTGTAGAATATTTTTTTGAAGTAAAAACGAGATACTTGTCGTTTTGTAGTGAAAAAAATATGGAAAAAGGAGAAAAACGTAAATCTATATTTTTTTACCTCTCTTACGTAAACAGTTACAATTATGAGTGTGTTTGTGTGAGTGCATGTGTAAGTAAATATCTCAGATAAAAAAATAGGTAAGGTTAAAAAAAAGTATGATAGAATGTTATGGATTTGGAATGGAGTATACTCGGAAGCGGACCTTCTCTCTACCACCACCAGTCTCTCTGTATGCCATGCTGTGTGATAATAATGCCAACGTCCGTCTGCTCGTTTTTTTTGTTGGTTCCCTCTCTTCTTCACCCCACTTTACTTGCAAGTAGGTATAATATATATGTGTATTCATATTTGTTGTATGTAGGGTTTGATGTATAGAACTTTGTCACACAATTAACTTTTTTAAAAAGGACAAAAAAAAGTTTTTTTGCTGCTTTGCGACTCGCTGTTGTTGTTGGGAATGCATTTGACATGGAAAAAGAAAACCACTCTCATTATAAAAAACCAATCATTATTCATTTCTGGTGCTCCTGTCCAAAAAAATAAAATAATATTTAAAAAGGCTGCATAAAGTACATTTTTTTCTGGTAAAATAAAATATAAATGAGTTTTGTTAAAATATACATAAAGCTATTTACACGGCGCAAATATGTACAGTTTGATGTTAGGTAGGTATAAGTCTAGGTGCACATTTGCAAACAGCTCGGGGCTGGTATAATCCTCCTTGACTCGTTTCGTAGATTTGATCACTTTCCAAGGAAATTAAAGAAAAGACTTTTTTTGGTGGAAAAGTCAATAAACGGTACATTAAACAAAGGAGAGAGAGAGCAAAAAAAGGAAAGAGGGAAAGCGTTTCAGCAGAAGACGAGAAAAGTAAGGGCGACGACGATGACTGCTGATGATATTAAGGTGATAGTAGAGTGGAAAATGTGTAGCGTGGCGTGTAGCTTACAAAACCAACCAAATATTTATGTATACCTGCATATATGCATTATAAATATAGATATTTTATACTTATTTTGATAGTTGATGCACACACACAGCTTTTATACATATATAAGTTTATATGCTACTTTTATATACACATATATTTTTATATCATTATCATCACTGTGGTTGAGGTTGGCTTTATAACACAAAAATAGTCAGTCAAACTCTCTCTCTCTCTCTTTCACACAGCACATCTTGCATCCTCAATCCTCACATAACAACAGCCATACAGAGTCTGTATTACAGACACACGCGTTTCTTCATTTGCTTTTACTTTACTGTGGTCGCTCTGTAGGAGTTTACACTTTTACAAATAAACACACACAGAGAGAGACTCGTACACACTTTCTCTCCAAAACACACACATGATGTTTAAAGCCAAATGATTGTGATATTAAACCACACAAAAGGGAAATAGAGATGATATATGTAATCATATGAATTTGTACTCTACTTAACCCTACATAAATATATATATACCTACTTATATATGTATATATACATAATATGCACAAATGACAGCATAATTTATATACTTTTTTTTAGATATAAATACATTAAGCCGGTATTTTTTTGCACACTGCATGATGATGGTGTGGTGGTGGTGATGAGGGAAAAACACCATTAGTTGGAAAACATTGTATTTTAACCCATTATCAGCGCAGTTTCTTGAGTGAAGAGTGTCATGGAAGGTGATATAGTATATCTATTATTATAAGTAGATGCATTTTATTATATGAGAGCTAATATATATATACACAAACATGTATATTTATTGGTATATATATGAAAGATAAGAGGAAATATACATGTTATTGGATTTTCTCATATATGAAATGGTGGCACAAACCAAAAAGTTTTATTTTTTCTAGTGTATAAAGTGTGGATATACACCTACATACTAATATATACTCAATTCTCGACATGTTGGTTCTAAAAAAGTGTAATATAACTCATGAGTCGTTTTTTTAACCAAACGAGAGAAAAAAATCCGTATTATGACTTACGTCAGCCACGTATTTACTTTTTTTTCATGTGTGTGTGTGTAAGTATTGGCGTATGTGCATTTAGACTATCCAATCACAGTGTGTTAACACTTCTTCGGGCTCACTTTTTTACAGCCAATACAAAACAGCTTTATAAGCTTTCACTATTCAGTGGACTTGAATTGAATGGTATCAAGACTGCTCGGTGGTCGTGTTGCTGAAATGAGAAAAGAGTTTTTTTACCAATCAAAGCACCGCTTCAACGGAAATGTTTCTTCTAAACTGTTTCTATCTTAATGAATACCTCGAGAGTAAACTCTCTCTCACCCTGACTATTTTTTTCTTATTTCTTTTCTCTTGGAAAACAAACTCTCTGTCTTTCTCTCTTGTGGCATTGATTTTCAACAGCAAAAGAGAATAGAACACAAGCCCAAAAGCCCCAATCGAGTATACCTACCAACAAGACTCATTCTTTCTTTTTTTTGCTTGCAAACAGATAGACAACTAAATTTCCTTCTTGTCCATTTTCCTTGGCTAAGTTCATTAAAGAAATGAACTTCATTTAGCTTACTTTGTTAAATTGTTGTCATTTTATTCTTGATGACCACACACTGGCTATTTTCAACCAGAAGGCTAGCAAATCATCAACAAGCCTTGTAACATAAGCAAGTTATTTGCGTAGCACACGAGAAAACAAAAAATATACAACATGAAGAGAGAAAAAAAAGAGAAAAGTAAGGTTTAAAAAAAGACGCCATTGTTCAATTTCGCTTTTTCAGCAGGTTTTATTTTCTGTTGCAGAGAAAACCGGAAAACCCCAATTTATTATTTTTTACATGGAAAATTGATATAATGGTAGTTTGGTTTGCTGTTGATCAAAATAAAAATTTGTCAACGAGACAGTAATTTTATTTTTTCGGTAAAAAAAATTAAGTTATTTTCTTGACGTGGACAACGCGTACATCACCAATTCATCAATTAACAGAGAGACAAACCCCTACTACTACCATCATCACGACAAACTTTTCAATTTATTGCCAATATGCTCCTATTTGTCATTTATCAAAAAAATAGTAATAATACCAATAAAAAGGGACATAATTCGATATAATAACCAGTTTAAATTGGCACTTTGGCTATCCTCACAGAGTAGCAATTTAAATAGTGTACAGCGATTACACTAATACCACTACAACAACAAGAATGGATGTATATACATATCTATATGTATATATACTTACATAAATGCATATATACGTATATATCTTTACAAAAATATATTAATAACAAGCCCACTTTAACTTTGAACAAGCTGGCAGGAGTGGCATACATAATTGTTAAAGGGATGTCCCAAATAACACCAAATACATTATAAGCTCTCACTCCACTCAACTGAATAACAAGCGCACACACTACACTATACACACACACACACCACAACATGTCGTCTCACTACCTCCCATGATTACACTTACTAAATTTTAAATAAATTCAAAACTCGAGATTGACTGGCTGGGTGGAGTATTGACCATTAAAAATTCAACGAGCACAAAGCCAAACAAGCTACAAAAGGGTTGACTTTTCACGTTCTACTACAAGCCAAGTTAGCATATACATATATTACACAACATATAGATATACAATTTTCCTATACATTTCCAATATAGATAGATATACATAACATACATGCATGCATTTGAATACATTTATCTATTCTACATTGCTTTCGTTCTTCTCGCTCTGCAGATGGGTAATACATTTTATTAGTATTTTTTATTTCTGTTTTTTTGCAAATGAAGGAGAGTGACAAAAAAAGTGTGGAAAAAATAAAAATTGGACTACAAAAGGACTACTACTACTCGCATAACAACACGCTCGTCAAGAGTGACACGGGGAATGAGCAATAAACCAAACAATGAGTACTTCACATGAACACTCAATTTGCAATAATAATAAGTACATGAAGCACAAACAAAGCGTTTTGCATTGTTAATTTGCATTTCGTGCTGTGCAACGCACAAACTCGTCCCGTTTTTTTCTTTTCATGTACAAATAATAATGGAATTCAAAATGAGACTTACGATTTCTCTGACCTCCAGGTTGTATGGTCACTCCACTTAAAAAAGTCACTTGTCGATCCAAAAGACTACTGATTCTGCTAATGACTAGAATGAATAGGGAAATTAGCAAGTAGTAATTATTGTTGTTGCTGGAGTAGTTGAAAACCAACTGGTTAGTATAATGCTGATGATGAGGATGACGATGATAGTGAGGACGATGTTGTTGGAGGGTCGTGTCCAATGTACGCTGATGTTGTTGATGATGATGATGGTCGAGAAGAAGAACGTTTGTCCGAGTGTCTTTGTAATGTGACATACTCCGATTATCGGCACTTGCAGTACAACGTCTAGGTAAGATATTTTTTTCTCTGCGCAAAAATAAAATATATTTAAAAATAATAATAATCGTCATTTTACGATTGCCAATACAAAAACCCAAGGAAAAATAAAATGTGCAAATATTTTATTCCTGGAACATAAAAATAAGCAAAACAATTCTACAGATATAATTACATTTTTATTTATACAAACAGCAAGACTACTTAAAAAAGTACAACTGTAAAATTAAAGGAAGCGCAAAGGTACTCATGTTTATATTTTTTATGGCATTAGTCGTCATAGTCACATTTGTAACGACAGCCCAAACACAAAAAATGGTACTCAAAGAATAAAAAATAAATAAAAATCGCTTTTTCTACAAAAAAGAAAAAAAATGAACAGGATTCTTGAAAAATCACGCTGCTTTCTTTAGAAAAGTACTCTGCAACAGCAGCACAGCAGCAGTAGCAGAAGTAGTGGTATTTGTAGCAGCTTTACAATAAACAGAGTGGAAAGTAAACAGCATGACTTGAGTCACATTACTATCATTTGTATAGCCACATGTCCCAATGTCTTTCTGCTTTCTCTGTATACAACATGCATATCTGTATTACTGTCATGTGAAGACAAGACATCACAAATAAGCATGCTTTCCTCTCGTTTTTTTTCTTGCAAACACTTGCTTTTAAACAACAAGTCAGCTAAAAAAATGCAAAAATAAAAAGAAAACAAACTGCATTTTGTGTGAAACGTGCACAAGAGAAAAATTGTAATAATAATAATGATAATAAAAGAGAGCTGAATGAAAAAAACCCAGATAAAAATAGAAGAAGAAAAAATTGAAAGGGAGTATTTTTTTCAAATATTTTGCTGTGGAATAAAAAAAATAAAAGTAAATATTTACAGGATGGATGAATGTATTTACATGTTTTTTATATATTTTTTCCTTCCTCAAAAGGTGAGTAATTTCTCTGGGGTATTTTAAGGCAGTTCCCTATCTCCTTCTCTCTTGCTCCTTTTTATTTTTCTACAGCGGAGAATCCTGTTGACTTTTTTTTATTTATTTTTGGTGCTGCGTAATCCTTCCTTGTGGCAATATTAGCACACTATGAAACAAGTAAACAACACACTTTCCACACAACACCACCTCCACCACCGCCACCACCAACAACAACAACAAAGTAACTCATCAAATATTATGATTATTTTTTTTAAACACAAAAACAAAAGCAGCTCAAAAGACAAAACACACGAATTATATTTATTTTTGTTTCTTTAAAAAAATCCAAGTTCAAATTCCAGTTCAAAAATAAATAAATAATATCTTGTTGTTTATTGTTGTATTTTGATTTGTTGTAAAGATTTTATTTTTTAGTTCTTTTGTTTAAAATTAGGGAACAAACCGGGTTAAGTTGTCTTTTGTTATTTGCTATTGTACCACACTTTCAAAGGGCATGGACGAGTTTTTGTGTAAATTGTGAAAAGTAATTGATACGAAAGATGGGTATAGTAAACATGACAAATATGTTTAATAATAATAATAATAATAAATGCTATTATTATTTGACTACCCACTCGTCTGGAAAGTATCAATGTTAGTTTGTGTTGACACTTTCCCGTTTCATTTTTTCCAACTCTTAATATGACTATTGTGTTCCTTTTTTGATGATAATGAAATGACACATAGGACAACAACACGCTCTTCCTTTTTATACTCGGCTACAACACAAAAGTAAATGCATTTTTTACATTGGCAACAATAACAAACAGAGAATCAGTCGGTATAAGTCTGCTGGAAAGAGAGAGAGTTCCATCCCAGAAGTGGAAAAAAGAACATTTATTTGCAAAAAGAAATACACACAAACACACTTTGTTCACCACTTGTTTTATTGAACTGTAAAACGTGTTCTCCTCCTCTATTTGCTCTCTTGCATTCCTCTTTTCTTTTTTTGCTACTTTCACTTCAGCAAAATAAAAAAAAGTCAAAGGGAAATGTGTTTAAACAGGATATTAATTTTATATTCTTATTATTTACACATGTGTTTACAAAGCTGTGGAAATAATGCACATTTTGGATAATAAAATATTACACAGTCTATATTTATTTTTTTCACCAAATTTAGTTCAGTTAAACCGCCTCAATGGCGACATTCAAATTGAATTTTTTTAAAGTGTACCAACAGCATTGAAAATAAAATGTTGATCGGCAACATGAAGGATGAATTTGACGATGATGATGATGATGCTGATGTTATTGAGATGACGTGTGCCTTTATTGTAATATCGTGTATTATTTTTTTGTCACTGACGACGACGATGATTGTGTTAATGACGGAAGATATACATAATATGTAAAAAGATATCGTCCGAGAGAGACTTGATTCTCTAGAGTAAGAGTAACGTACAGTATAGTAGTGTAGCAATAGTAGTAGTAATAATAATAATAATGATGATGATGACGGCGGAGATAATATAGTATACTATAATATCTTATTTTTATATTGATCTAAAAACGTGATAAACGACACAGAGAGGAGAGATATATTTAAACATATATTTATATATCTATATATAGCGCGCGCGATAGAGTGGCAGACACAGACACATATACACACATATACACGTACACAGAATGAGACAGAGAGAGAGAGAGAGGAAAAAAATTGGAATGAAATAAGTGAAAAATAGTGTTATTAAATCTATACAAGGTATTGAGAGAATAAAAACTAGAGAGACGGAGTCAACGGGGAGGAAGAGACGTTGATGACAAAACAGAACAACTGCACAGTGTGACTCCCATCGTCAGAGTGTAAAGTTGGTCGAGTCCTCACATGAACCTTTTCCCTTCTTTCTTTTCCATCACTCACTTCTCCCTCTCATAGTAATACACCGAAAAAGCTCAAGCTATACTCTCTCTTTCTTTTTTCTCTCTCTTCTCCCTACTTTTTTCACTTTTTACACAATTTTTTTCTTGCATTTTAGTACAAGACTCATACACACACACACACAAATACAGACACATAGTCAAGTCATTGCATTGCACCTATACAAAAACATTCATCCATCCACCTCCACCACCACACACACAGCCACATATCCATAATGTTTACAGTGCCTACCTACTACAACCACCGCTGCCACCACCACCATTCTTGCATGCATGCATGCAGCGCGGAATCTTGCTTGCTTTCTATCTTGCTTCACTCTCTTTTCTCCATTTCTCGTAAACACACTTTCATCGTTGTCGTCCTCCCTGTGTGTCCGTCGCTTTGCTGCTAGTTGAAGAGAGGAAAAATAAATAAAGTGATGCCGGAGTATTGCCAATCTAACTTGCTCCCCAAGACTGTTACTACTGCTGCTGCTCCTGCCACCACCACTACCGCTGTAGCTTTTCCTTGAACATTCTCTTGTTTTTTTTCTCTCTTCCTTTTTTTTGCTCCTACCCAACTTTGTAAGGACACGTTATAGGATTTGATGTAAGAACGGTGCGGTATGGTATGAAGATGATGACGGTATAAGATGGAATGTTATGGTGGCTCTCTTGGCGGTGGAGGAAAATAGGGAGAAAACAACAAGAGAAGATGACAAATAGTGTGGTGCATATGTACGCACAACAACAGCTTCTACTACTACAACGGTGGTAAGTATGCTGCTTTTCGGTTTTCTGCAAGTAGCCTATACATATTATATTTAGTAAGTGTGAGTGGTCAATTGGTACTTTATAGGGTTGTAGGGGATCATACGTTGGCCAATGTCCATCTGTCCATCATATCCCTGTCACAATTTTTAAGTAGATTGTTACAAATGCAACCTTTTCCGAGTAGAATTATTGATTGTAAAAATGACAGTGATGTATTGACGCTTGAAATCAATACTTTTTTTTAAACAGTATATCAGCTTTATTAACAAAAAATTACTCGCAAATAAAAAAATCTCTTGGTTTAGAAAAAAAATTGTTTAATATTTAGTAAATGATGCTTTAACACAGCCGGTTTTTCTTTGTTAATGCCCATGTACTCGTCGACTTTGAGAGTAGAAAAATATTTTATATTTTTTTCAGAAGGTTAAACGTAAAAGTGAGAAGACGAGGAAGAATGGAAAAATTCAAACCAAAGCTAGTAAGCAATTTAGCAGAAAGGAAGAAAAAAAGAAAAAAGAAGGAGTAGGAGTAGAGGGGTAGCAAAAGCTTGCACTTTCTCAAAAAAAACGTGAATACATGTGTACACGGATGATATTATTATGGCGGGCTTGAGTAATTCACTAATAGATGCTTCTTCTCTTCACTTTTTCCCTAAATAGTGTGGCTCCCCTTTTGCTTTTCCCTTTACGAAATGAAGCAAGCTTCTCTTCTTTTGCTTATTTTTTTGCTCATATTATACATCTCACATTGCATTGGCTCACTACTACCATAAAATTATCAACTTTTGCTTGCTAATAAGTTGGCTTGCTATGAGAAGAGTAAAGTAAATAAGTAAAGTGTAGCAAGAGAGAGAGAGAGAGAAAAGGAAATCCCCGACCCCACAGTGCTAAAAACTTGAGAATAAATAGCGTGGTGGTGGTGGTGTAGGTGGCTGAGAGAGAGTGGATAGGTGCCCAAAATAAAATGTAAGTTAGTTAGTGCAAGGAGCGGATTTTAATAATGCTGGGATGGAAACATGGTTACTACTACAATGCAAGGTTTGGTTTGACTGTCACATTATCAAACAAGGTTACTACAAAAGTGACTCTTATGCCGTCTAATATTGCATTGTACAATTTCTTACTCTCCTTTTATACTTTACTTTGTTACCCTTTTTCTGTAGAAAACGAGCTTGTTCGTGGTCGTGTGGTGGTGGCGGCGGCGGTGGTATGGTTGGTAACGGTGATACGTTTTGTTCATATATACTCATTTAACTATACAAGCTTGCCTCGCTGTGCTGCTTGCTTCCAGCTTGTTTTTTACCACTCGCACTTTGCTTTCTCAAAACTCTGCTTTCAAAAGCCAACTTGGTTTGGGTTTAGGAAAACGTACGTACGAATTTACAAAGACCACTGATATCACAACTATGCCGCTGCCGTTTATTTTTCTGTTTTTGTCGAGTCGACTTGGTTTTCAACCTCAACCTCACTTTTCTCTCTTTCTTTCTCTGGAAAAAGGTGAAAGAAGACAGACAGAGAAGCAGCAGCAGCGTGTTTGTCAACAGAGAAAATAGTAGGTTGGCGGGCAATGTTGTTTGGTTGCACAAGTAAATGGTAGTAGCGGGGATGGTATGATAGTAGTTGGAAGCACAAGTCACTTCTTTATTTTTTATCTTTCTTCTACTTTTTCTTCTTGCTACACACTTTCTTCAGTTGAAAATGTAAAGTGTGTCCATTCACTCCGTCAGTTTTTTTTGTTGGAGCCAACAGCAACCAGCACATTTTATACGTTTCCCATTTGCCACACTACTATGTTTTCTTCTGTCAGTGTAGCTTGCATGTTCGCATTACAAAAAAAAATTGTCAATGCAATAAATTCTCTTTCGCTTATAAACATGACGGTGTGGTACATCACATCACATACATGCAGAGCATATATATATTTGTTTGAATGATATATTATTATCAGTATAATTTATACATAAAAGAGCATGTATACCTTTTTATATTTAAAAACCATTGGTTTTTTATAACCACTTTAAAAAGAACAATATGTCATTTGGTGTGACAATCTTTGTTTCCTTTCTTTTGTTATATATTTGCTGCCACTTCAGAAGAATATTTTTTTTTAAAGAACGAAAGTGTCTCGTATAAAAATAATATTATTATTATACGCATACTTTATTATTGCATGCAAAGTTAAATTTAATAATAATAATAATATGATATTATAGATATAATTGTACTCTTCACTAGAGGCAATTTTATGCTGCTTCTGCCGCTGCATCACGTGACCTGTTTTTACTACACTCTGAGCTCTTTAAAGTGAATGCCTAAGGGAATCATAAAAAGTTTATTAGGTATATTTTTTATTGTCTACGATGATGGCTTTTTGATCATTACAAAAATTAATTAATTTCCAAAATCCATATAACATTTTAAAATGAGGATATATACATGCATGCATAGGTGGTACACGTGATAGTTACATGTATATTATGTTATATTTTACATGTACATAGCCCACGATAATGATGATGAGTCATGTAAATAGTTTTCCATTAGAGATATAATGCATGTTCCTACAAGGTTACCATTTTCATGTATTTTCCTGGAAGTTATTAATTATATTTCCAGTTTTAGGGAAAAAGTAAATGTATGGATGTACATATGTATATAAGACAAGGTTATAAAGAGAGAGAGAGAGAGAGGGGGGAAATGGAGGCTTAAAAGTATATTGTGTCTTGAATGAAGCATGAACACGACGAGTTGGCATTGCTGCTCAACGGAAAGGAAATGAATGAAGTATAGAAAATATTGGTAAGTGTACACAAAAGGAACATGCTATAATGATTGTATCTGGTGTGGTGGTGGTAGTAGTAGTGGTAGTACTCCTGCTGTCCATGCAATATCTACTAATATCGGAAGAGAATGAGAGAGAGAGAAACAAAAGTATGATGCATTCACCCTAAAATGATTGTAATAATAACGCTGGTGGTGGTGGTGCTGCTGCTGAAGAATCATACAAAGTATTTATTCCAGTGGAATGGAAAGACTTTAACTGATTGCGAGAGACACGAAGTGAGCAGAGAGAAGAGAGTGAGAGAGAGAGAGAGCGAGAGAGGTACGCGAAACCCGTACAATAATATATCTGAAATGAGGGAAAAACAGAGAAGCTTTTGGAAAGCCACGTTGAATGTGTGTGTGTATGTGGTGGCAAGTCAGAAAATACCACGCAATCGCCCCAAATACAATCGATTGAAATGACGGAAAGCAATATGAAATTCTCCATTTTCATCCCCATAGACCGTAAGGATTTCTGCCCCAAATTTTTTTTCATCACCCCTCCCATTTCCTATCTATATGAATTTATATTAATATACGACTCTCTCTCTCTCTCTCTCTCTCTCTCCTTCGCTCTCTGTGACTTCTTCTTCGTCTTCTTCTTTCCAAACAAGCCGATGCGATGTTTTTATTCTCTCTTTCCATCTCTCTTTTCTCTTTGTATTAGTTACTTTCTGCATATCTGCATTTCTATTGTGTATGTACATGCATAAAGAACCACTTGAATAGGTAATCTACTTCAGTTGAGAGAGAGGGAAACGGTGAGAGCACCTTTGATACTCTTTCACTCTGTGTCTTCCACTCTTGTCTACCGACCTTCATAAATCATCAGACTACACACAACTTTCCAGCGATGATGTCTGTAATTTTTTTTATTATGATAATGCTCCTTCAACCAAACCTCTATAGATTCACTTTAAATTCCAATGTTAGCTAAATATATACATTTGAGCTTGATGGATTCCGGGACTTGAGCAAATGGTGGCCTAGTTTAAAACATGGCATGCAAAATTTGCATTGTAAATATTCTGACAAATTGGTAGACTTGTCGTTTGGAAAACACTTGATTTCACAGCTCAATACTTGGCTAATTTAGAAACGAAAGCAGAAATTGACAAAGAAAATATGCATATTTCAAACAAAATGTTTACTGCATTTATATACATCTAATTACAAACAAATCACATCAATATATGTATATGTATGTATAATTTTGCATCAATGTTTGCAAATAACTCGTAAAAACTGGCAATTGTATTGATTTGAGTCGTAGTCGTCGATGCACAAAAACATTTTTTTTTAATAAATAAAATATAGCGTTGCTTTTACCTAGTTAAAAAAGGTTAAATTTTTTAAGGAGTATAGTAATACGCTTAAATGAAAAATAAATAAATACACGGGATAACGAATGAGGAAGATACGACAAATCAAAAATGATGAAAGCAAACTGCTGTAGTAGTGTATAAACGTTACTGATTTGATTTTTTGTCAATTCGTAATACGAATTTCGTTTCAAGACAACTTCTATTTACAGACAAAGCATAGACGAGGTGGCAATTTAAAGGGAAACCATGGCCTCAAAAGTGTTGTTCATTGAGGCCATAGTTAGGTTTTCCTGACCACATATATCAGTTTAAGCCTATACGGTTTCACAATTTTTATTACCTACTGGTCTAACACTAGTCTAAGTAATTTTTTAAGGTCACCGCCAATATTCATACGGTAAGTGCAGGTGATAGTAACATTAGAAATTTCCAAACGATCCAATTAAACGCAATTAGCCAAAAATAGATTACATGGATTTTTTGATCATATCATATTAAATTTTGCTAACTAATTGTAAGCTTAATAGCCTACTAGTAAAATAATTACCCATCACACTCGCAATATCGCAACGCAATAAACATATGTACCATCTTACCCCATGTTACAAACCTGACGTTACACCGTATAAAAAGTTCAATTTGATTATTGTAGAAAAGTTACAGACGCAAGGGGACGTACATACATACGTACCGAAAAGAAATTGCTAACATTTCCACCACCAGCAGAAGGTTTCGCTGAATAAGTATAAGCAATGGACGACACAAAGAAATAAGAAACAGCGTTATATAAGTACACCATAATAATGTGTGCTGCTACTACAACAACAAGAATAACCATCTTACCAGCCAGAAATGCCTGATATAATATACAGCAGTACAGCAGCATACAGAAAAAAACCATTCACCTCTTCCTCCTTCTCTCACTACCACCAAAAGGAAATTCCCTTTACCATACTACAAAAAGGCATTGTTTGTGCTCCACAAAAAAAGCACAGCTTTTTGCGTAAAAACTCTCTGGTTTTACATGCTTCAACCTTTTTTTTTAAACGAACAACGCAAAAAGTTTATTTTTTAAATTATTCAGGTTTTCTGCACGGATGAGACAGCCATATTTGCTAAATGTCACAATCGTCAGCGGGGTCCGTCAGCTATTAAGAATGTAAGACACACGTATTTAACGTGTCGAAAAGAACTACAATTTAGAAGATTGTAATTTTTCCAATTTCATTTTACTATATAACATGCCTACATAACATATTTCCGAGTTACTTTGTCCCTCTCCTTCTCTTTTGCAATTTGAAGAGCCATTCCAAATATGACAATGATCTGACGCGTGTGATAAGTTTAAAATGAAAATATGACAAACATGTCCCAATCTAATAACTCAATTTAATTTTATATCAAGATAACAGAGAGAGACAGAGAGAGAGAGAGAGAATTTTAGGCAACAAATGAAAATGAACAGAGACAGAAGAGCCTCTCTTGTTCAACTTTTCATTAAACTTTCTACAGTTTTAGTTTAACGCAATCGGATTTTAAGTTGTTTTACTGGTGTATGTTTTGATGGAAGAAGACAAAAACCCTTTTCTCCAAAAAAACACACGTCAAACTCTATTAATAATTTTGAGTAGTGTACAATGTCGAATAAAGAAATAATAATATTAGTTTGTTGAGTAGCTGCATACATGAGCCATATCAGTAGAGTAGAACATATTAAATTTTATCATATATCCCGACAAAAACTCATCAGCTCAAACCGGCTATATACACTATATACAGTCAGCCAACTTATCGATAAAGTCCTTGAGCTTATTTCCCCAAAATCTCTAGTAAAGCGTCATCGATTTCTTGAATTCCTTTCTCAAGATTATTAGCTTCCGTTTGAGCCCTTGTCGAGAAGGTATACACATAATAATAATACCTTTAATGTACAATGTAATAGTAATATTATTTCATTTTATGTTTATGTTTTACACTATCCACGGGTATTTATAATGGAGGAATACACAGTAATTAAGATTTGATTATTTCTTGTCATAGAAATTTTCATTCCCGTCACATAAATACACATACATACCTGAAACTTTGGTTTATAATACCCATTCTTTCATCAATTTCCTTTTTGTTTTTAAAATCCGCCTGACACGCATTTGTACTCAGCCTCCACTTTGGAATAACTGCTGTTGAAGGGCATTCAGGTCCAAGTCCACTTTAATCATCCTCACATTTTCTACCTTTAAGTTTGAAACTCTCAAAATTGCCGCTTTAGCATTGGGTTTCTCTCTTTCCTTTTAAACAAATTTTGGCAGTTTCCTTCAAGTATTGACATGACCTCTAGTTCTTGAAGCCGCAAAACTCGAAACTAAATCCAACCAGAGCAAAACAACTCCCCTATGTTTTCAAGCACACTATAAAGCAGGGAATCTTTTAAAAAAATATTTAGCTCAAAAGCATTCTGTGTTAGATTTGTGTGTGGGTGGTTGACGAACGGCAATAATAAAAAAACTTTTAACTTTTTTAATGGCTTACATTGGGGGAAAAAATTATGTTCAACTCATATCTCATGTTATGTAATTTATTATTAAGGGCAATAAGCGACATGAAAAGTTATGCAACACAAAACTAATAGGCGTGACGTCATGAAAACATTATGTATTCCACAGGAATGGTATTTCGTGCACATTAATTAGCGGAATAATTTCACCATACAATTTTGCCAATTTTAAATATTGAGCAATATACACAATCCCAATAAACTAGCAAAAACATTAGATAGCATGTGACAGTGAGTCACACAGCTCATCATCTCATCCATTACAACTATGTACACGCTGTTTACTACTACTGACTGATAAGGTTCCGTCCGACTCAACTTCCGACTTGTAATGATGATGATGATGATGACTTGACTCTGTGGCGAGTCGAGGTCTATGATGGAAGAAAAAGCGATAAATACCATGTAGCAATAATATTCAACACCAAATTTGCCAAAAAAAACTGTAATGGCTTGTCTCGGTACAAAGAAAGTGCAAATAGCAGTGAAATAAATATACTATGCCATCATACTCATTCATAATGTTATATAATATGTACGTTGTTTCATTTCCGTTCAGTCAACAGTCAACATTGGCTGGGCTTTATTGGATCAAAGCGCAAGAGGAACATATACATGCAAGAAGGATCCACATCATTACCACACTTGACGGACACGTGACGTGTATATATGATGATGCATGTCATAAATGATTACAATTAAAGCCACCAGTCTTCTTTTTTTAAATTTTGAAATGACTGCATAATTACAACATGATTCAGCCATGGAAATAAAAAATTGTACGATGAACGGATATAAAACAGGATGAGACAAAAAATGGAAAATGTGACACAAAAACGTATTTACCTGTGTACTTTGAAACGAGTGGAATTTGATGCAAAAACATCAAATCATATTTTGTTGTATTTCAAAAATTTCTAAAATAAATTGATATTATAATCAGCATGATGCAAGATACAAAAACTATGTTTCTCATTTTAAAACAGGTGGGAAATCACCGTGATTCAATTACACTTTCCGGTATAAATTTTTTTTCGAACAATTGTGCAAGAATACTACTGTATGTTTTTTAAAAATGCAAATTTTCAGAATTTTTTTTTGAACCACCTAAAAAAAGAGAAAAATGGAAACGGGTGGATGAAGCTGGAGAAGACAGGCAAGAAGGATCTAGGCAAAAGATCAGAACTTAAATGCCTCTAAAATAAAGTTGTATGCAAGCCAACACACAAAGCTTCACACGTAATGCACGTCTTTAGCAAGTAGTTCGAGAGAGAGAGAGAGAGAGAGAGAGAGGGTCATTAGTTCCGTGAATCTTCNCTCTAAAATAAAGTTGTATGCAAGCCAACACACAAAGCTTCACACGTAATGCACGTCTTTAGCAAGTAGTTCGAGAGAGAGAGAGGGTCATTAGTTCCGTGAATCTTCTTCTTCCCCAAAGACAAAAGGAATCTTATTCCTTTATAATCTGCGAGTTATATTTAGACCGAGCCCAGGAATAAACTCGACACTCGAACAAAACTGCATTTGGCTTTTTTAGCAGTACACCGATTTACATTACATTTTTTTACAACAAGTAAATACACACACACACACACACAATGTATATACACTGCAATAATAACTAAACCGCTAAAGTACTTGGTTCGACAGTCATCCTCCTCCTCAGCATCATTTCCCTCATATCATAAGAATGAGAGTATCAGTGTCAGTGTTGCTAGTGTATTTAGACAACGAGAAAGCACTTTTGCATGTGGTGTTCACAACATTCATATGCTCTGATTTGAGGATGATAATTTGCGATTTGCCAAGCTTTCAAAACAGAACAGTAAATAGCGCAAGTGTTGTTTCTAGTAATAATATTATGTTCATATCCGCTTTACAGACACTTCTTTTGTTCAACATGCGTCTTTTTTTCATCAAGATGAAGAAGATGCTCTCAGTAGCTCCGTTTTCTTTTGGTTTTTTAATGGTAGACCGTTGTGTATATAGTTATTAATGTTATCCCATATGCCATATCATCATAGAATGTATTGCTTTTGGCTGCAAAAAAAACATATTTTGCATAGTAACTCCTCACAGCAGTAGAATAATTGTGTCATCATATCATCATCATTCCTCTTTATATCCTTCAGTTTTAAACAGTCATATTAGGGGTGTGTTTGTGGGTATTATATGATGGGATCATGTTTCATATTGACTTGTATATTTTCTTGGTATCCACAGCACAGGAGAATATTTAGTTATTCCACATATGGCGTTTGTCGGTTTGGGTTTCTGGACGAGAATCATCGGAATCGGAAGCTCTGTTAAAACTTAATTCGTTGGATGCATTTTCTCAAATAACTGCTTAAAAAGTATTGCATGTTGTTAAATGATTTTGTTTAAAGTGTCAAAAGCTTTGAATTTAGTGAGTAGCTATAACCGACATGTCCATCTGAATTTATTTATTCAAATCGCTATTTCTTTACACCTGATCGTGAAATTTTGTATAGCACTAAGTGCACAGCAAATTTTAGGAACGTACAATACGCCACCGCACATATTTTCAGTGCACAACGCATAGTATTCCGCTTTAAGGAAAGACCAACAGTAAAAACCGATATTATGCTTGAGCCAGACGCAAAAATTCATCATTGCAAATTACAAAGGCAGACAAAGTTGTCGATTAGAGTGAAAGAAAAGCAGCATGGCCTGTTTGTAAATAGTACGTATAAATGTTCAGCAGATCAATAAATTCCACAGACAATTGTAATTTCCTAAATAAATTTTCTCACAGAGAGTCAAAGCCCAGAAATGAAGAGAAAATTGAACGAGGACTATTTTCACGACATTATATAATTTATATAAAAAAGCAAATAGGAGCAGACAGTTTTATGCAAATTTGTAAGTGCCTACATACAGACAGACATGCATACTATACGATATACCAATTATACACACATATATCCATCCAACGGGGAACGGAAGATGCGCTAAATAGGAGTAAAACGAATTTCCGCCATGGTGGCCTCCAATGTATTTGATCCGTGTGTGATGCTTGATCCAATGTGCTTTGTTAGACAGTCTGACTTGCTGTGCCACAAAATACGGAGTATTGCATGGAGTATTGGTCCAAAAACAAGAAAACAATGTGATCATATCCCATCCAACCCATCATGTTGCATTGTTAACGTCCAGTGTAACATTTATTTTGCTGTGAAGTCGAAGCTGAGATTTCTTGAAAAGAATCCTACATAATATTCCATCTGAGACTAAAACTGTGCAAACCCATGGCTTAATAGATAAAAAATTTAAAGCGTTTTAAAATCATGAATGAAAAATCCATAGCAAAGCTGGAGGCCATATTATCGTATTGTATACATGCTTGGATTACGTAGCCAACCGAATACAATTTCAAAGTATTTTCCTCTATGATATTTACTTCTAGGGAAATAGGAAATGAGCTCAGCTTTGTTATTTGTTATCGCTGCTACTCAAGTGTGTAGATCGTGCCAATGCCCAAGTATTTCATGCTATTTAAAAAAACAATTGGGACAAGCCAATTCACACATAATAATTACATGCTTGTTTTAAAGTCAAAGTATGTATATATTTATTTACGTCTCAGGAACAGACCTCTCTTTGGAGTAGTCGGATTCCGGAATAGAAATGAAATTCTTAAAAAGCCTTCTTTTAACTTGAAAATTGACATGCAAAAGTTATTGCAGTTTGCAGTAAAATTTGCTTAATTTGTGCATTGCATCGTGATTTTAGACAAATTAAAAGAATAGCATGTTTTCACCGGAGGAAGTCAAAAAAATATTTAAAAAAACATTATGCAAAGGTCCATGGAAATGAAAGGTAATTTTTTTTAAATTGAAGAAAATTTTTTTGGTACTCCTACATATAAACAAACTGCACGACTCTGCGGTTTTAGCACAGAGCCTACCACCACCATCTGCCACTGTAGTAAATATTTCTGTACACTTGAGTGGAAATGTAGTCAAGTAATTTTCCGATGAATTCAAAACTTTCCAGTTCCAAAAATGTACCATTT
>JAITYZ010002172.1:0-16637 GCA_027744595.1 Paronellides praefectus
GTAAATACAAAGCATCCATATTTTTCAAACACTCTTGTGCAAACCTTCATTGGTATGCTCTTTTTTGCTTGTACATATCTAGAAAATATTCTACCACAGAATTTACAATTAAAACATTGTGGAAAGCTTTTACTCATTTGTACAATCACAAGTTCATTTATTCGGTTAGTTAAGCCATTTATCCTAATTTGTAATTCCTCTGTTATTACAATTCCTTCTTGCTACTTTGTATCGCACAGTCGAAGCCGCGGAGGATTTTGCCTGTATGTATAAATGTGCGTCATGTGTGGTCAATAGCTAATGCATTTTACAGCAACCCAATCATATATACATAACATATAATCATTATAATTTGCCCATTCCTTTCTCTCTATTCTCCACAATTTCCGCACAGCAATTTAAAAATACTCTGGCAGCGGGTGATACATGAAGGATTTTCTAATTCGAGGTTGATCATAATCATTTATGGAGATTAAAAGGATTACTTTGCAATGCAAATATTGGACATTTAACGTTTCGCATTGGTGTTTTCTCTCTGCTACTCGTCTAGTATTTCCAATGATGTTGTTTTGCAATGCAAATATATAAATCCAAAAGCTGTCGCCCACTATGCAAATAGTAGATTTTTTTGTTTTATCCCTTGATAGGGTTTTATAATCATCGTCAAGCAAAATAAATACAAATCTATCTATATATATTCCTGTTTATCTATACATTCATCCATCCATCCATACAGTGTTGGCAACACGAGAAGTGAATTAGTATGCTCTTTTTATGACGTATGTACAAACAAACCTATATGTGTACGGCATCCATCTGTATAGAAAAGGGTCCAATTTTTGTATTTTTTTATAGTCGAAAGAGTCTGATCAAAATAACAAACATTTACCACAAATCTTCCATGATTGGCGATCACTTAACTATACAAACAGACCTCAATATAATATAGCCTATATCGTTAAAAGGTATATTGCACGTATGTATTTATATTCTATTTAATCTTTAATTGCCCCGAATCCTCAAACACGTTTTTCTATTTTGGAACTGGAAGCATTGTACAGCATCAGCAGCACATCTCTTACATAACTTTTAGTCGTTTTTAAAGATAAAATATACGGGTATCGACTTCTCTTTAGTAGGTTGCTGCATGTGTGTATGTATTTAAGTAAACTATTTTACGCGATTTTCTGAAGACACTTCCTACATATTACTATGTATGCATGCTTTTATAAACCCTCTAGCAAAAGGTGTGTACACAGTGTATGTATATACTTACATATGTACATTATACGTTACACTACACACTATCCGGAGTGGGTTCCCACGTGAGTAATTGAAGACTCGCTGATTTTGCCAGTTCCATTCCACCTGCTGACCCATAGCTGTTTAGGGTGTTTGTTGCTGCATCCCGAGCCGTGCGGAGTGACCGGGTGTAAAGCTTCAAAACTTGACAATTGCACGTTACAGAAAGTGCAATAAAGATACCCTGAAGAGCAGAGCCACATGCATAGATGATCCAAGCCAATTTCCACCCGAGGAATACAGCAGCAGCTCCTGACATGACTACCAGCAGGATGTACGCCATTATTCGTACAAATAGGAAAAGCTGGAGGCGCCGTCTTCGTGTAGCTTTCTCTTGTGCCTAGGCAAAAAAAATCACAGAAATGAAGACAAATTTTATGTACAAAATATTTAAGGGGAATAGTAAATACCAACATTTTCTTTTGGGTATACATAAGATACAAATCATGCAACACGTTGGGATAGGGCTGCAGGGCTTTCCTGTATCACACATTTACTACTTCCGTTCTTAAGCTGGCTACTTTGGTTTATTATTAAAATTCTGTTCTTGAATCACACCGCTTGCCTTGTAAAAATACGCGAGGATCGTAGGAAGGAATTATGAACATAATACAATAAAAGTTTTCCTTGTCACGTAAAAAGTCTTTTTTTCGAGTTCTTGCCTTGACATAATATTTACTTATTTTATATCATTATTATTGCATCAGTAGACCGTACGTCCGTGACTTCCAATGACTTACGTACTTGAATAAATCCCTGGCATCACTTGCTTATTAAGCGTGGACGATACAAAGTATCAAATAATAGAACCTTTATCGTTGAAGAATGTATTCCAAGACAATAAATATATATTATACAGTCCACAGAATAGCTTAACACAAATGAATCGAATTGGGTACAGGAAAAAGGACAATAGTAGGTATTTACCCTGAATGGAGATGATTATTGATGATTATGATTTAATAATAATCGACTTTGAGCGCTTCGTTGCTCCTTTTGATATTTCATTCTGCAGCACGTCACGATGTGCTAACAAAGACAATTGACAATATTCTTTCAACAAAATTGCTCGTCCAATTAAAAGATATACCTAATTAACCACTGCATGTAAACAAATAAATTTACTTTTTATTGGAACGAGAAATCCAGGCAAAAATTCAATTTTGGTGCTTGTGACAATTCAATAAAATGCGTATCCTATTTATTTATACCTATTCTCACTTAAACACTAACAACGTTCATATAGGAAAAGGTTTGACGTGCAATTTCGGTACACGATGCGGAAGATCAAACGTACAGATACACTTTCACTGTAGCTTTGATATTTGCTATCGAGAAAAGAACAGTCAAGAGAATCCATGTAAAATATATCATAGCCTATGATTCATAGGACAATTATGGCTTGTCCAAAATCCTAACGTGATCCCTCAAAGAAAGCGTGCTCAATTAGAGAGAGAAAAGGGAAAAGAGAAAACTTTGTTGTTCAATAGGATTTTCACATTGTTTGAGTGTGCGAGTGTCCGTCTATCTGTAAGTTGTTCCTATTCTATTATAACTGTCCAGGTATTAATATCCTATATGGCAGCGGCTTACGTAAACATGGGTATTTCGTGATGTGGTGAGCTAAGAAATAATAGAATGCTCGTCGTCCAAACACAAACGTCCTTTTGTTTATATCCAATATGGTGGAATAAATGGGAAAATAGCTATTATTTGGTATCCCACTAAGCTTTTTCACAGATATACACAATACACGCACATTTTGACATTAAGAAGTTACCTACTCTCCTTTGAGGAACAAATATGAAATTGAAGTCGCGTACATCTTCTGAAGGGCTGAGATTTTGTTTTCTCCTTTTTTTAGTTTTTAGCTGAATCCCAGCCCATGTTATGTATGTGAAATGGTGTATTGGCATTGGCATGTATATATAGATATAGAGAGCCACACTCCATGCCTCTGACATTTAAACATGTTTAAAAAAAACTATTTTACTGTATTTCCAAAATAAAACCTATATAGTCTCCTTCTTGTTTGATACTTGTTTGTTTTCCACTACTTCCATGTTTCGTCGGCTTTCGTTCCTTTGTTTTCGAATTAATATTTTTTCAACTTTAAAATTGCTTTTTCATTCTTTATACTTTACGATACCTTTTACTACTCTCTTTATGATCATCTCAAATCTCATCGAGTATACCACAGAGACACAAAAATAAATGAAAGTCGAGTAGAAAAAATGAATGAAATGGAACAAATTGCACCAGCCGCTACAGCAGAAGTACACAAGTATAATCGAGAACAAATTTTACTATTCATTTGATTTTGGGTGTAATTTTAACGTTTTCCATTGAACAAAATACGTTCTACTCGTTTGCCCTACCATGTTAACATTATATTTCTTAAAGAGAAACGGGAAAAACATATTATCCATGTACCTATATTTGCGTCGGTGAATTGTGCACCGTAGGGGTAGTACACAAACACTAGAATAACAAGATTCTTTTTCTTTGTTTACACATGATTGCATGAAACAGCTCATTTAATTCGTCCGTCTGTCTGACCGGCCTTTTTTGACCAACGTTGTACCGATTAAAATAGGATTGGGTGTATCTTATCTGCGCATATCTTGTTTATAGAAATTTCGCCGGGGGTATTTCCTCAGAAAATATTTAGATAAAGCGATTGTAGGTAGGAATCTGCGCATATCTTCCTTTCGAAAATTTTACCGGTTTTGATTATTAAATGAAAAGTACAAATACTTTAACCCCTATGTAATGAAAAAACATTTCTCGCACCACTGAGCAGATTTCGTGCCAAGTTTGCTCAGTTTACAAGCTCATCCATCTTATTTCCAGTTTGTTGGTTTACAACTTGTGAATATGACATTAAGTTTTACAGTAGTCCTTCCTTATAACATTTCTGTGTATTTTACGCTTGAGCTCCGATTTGTCAGATGGGCATCCATTTTTGATGCGATGAATTTAGGTACATATTCCTAATGATATATCCGGTTTCAAGAAAAACGTAGCCCTTGAGCATTGGTAGCGTTATTTCCTGTGAAAACTTCATTATTGTTTGGTCAGATGAGCGAAAAAAACGAGTGTAAACAAACAAGTAATGGCCTCTAATGAAATGGGAAAATGTTAGCTGAAGCCACCAAGAAAGAAAGGAAATGAGTTCAAGCTTTCTTTCAGGTACACTTTTCTTTTTTTCTTTTATTAAACAAAGCACTGACTGCAAAATAAACGTTGCTCATTGTTTTGTCGTTTTTGTCAGTCTGTCCCTTTCGTCGGTCCCACTATCCTCCTCACATACTTTTACCAATTGTTTCAAACAACTTGGAAGTATTTTTCGTCGTTTCTAATTTCTCCACACGCTAGCTAGGTGGATTAGTTTAAGTTGCTTTATAAAATTTAACTATTCATACATTCCCAGCCGAATATCCATCCTTCCTTGCAGCTTTGCAATGGGAACGTACTTTCACTGCTTTCTCTCACTTGCAATTTTTCCCTGAATATGTTTACTTTGTATACCTATGAGGTGTATTATGTACGCACAAATACTCATTCTCTTTCTATTTCCGTTAAACGTGCATGATCTTACGTATGAGTAAACCTCAAATAAAAGAATTTCCTCTCTTGAGTAAGTAAGAAAATAGATAACACAAACACACAAGAAAGTAAACGCAATATAGTTTCTCATACCTTTATATGCTGGTTTACTTTGTGTGCTAGTCAACGTCTGTCTCGAGAAAGTGTTTCATTGTACTTTGTAAGACCATTTGATACTGAGACGGACAACAATACTTGTTATCAAATAGTCCAGTTGTGAAAACTTGTAAAAAGACGCTTTTTCATACATAAGCAGCATAGGTGCATATACAAATCCAAGAATCATGATGTAACCCTTCTTTCTCCCATGCCGAGGGACATCAACTTTAAATTTGTTCCACTACAGTACAGTATATAGCCATCCTTTTTTCTGTTTCTTAGCAGAATGGTATCTGGTATCGTAAGCGTAAACCCATCACCATTGTCGGGCAACATTTCCTGCTTTGTCTGGCCATAACGAAACGCATCAAAATCCTTAAATATAAGTCGTAAAGTTTTATTTATTTTGAGAGTTTGAGTAAACACTATAGGCACTGAGCTGAGCTGGGCACAAAGTACGTGATACACACTAGCGTTCTACAATAATATATTTTTTACTATAGAGCCATACAACTCTATATGCCGCCATTCTTTGCAAGATAATAATACAAACAAACGTTTTGTAGGAAAAAAAATCCGACTGTTGCTTTGTCTTTTTTTTCTGTTGATGATGTTGGTCTACTGTTGCTGCTCCCACTTTTGTCACAGTGTAATTGTGGTTTCCCCCCACACATGTTTGTAACAGCTAGTTTTCTGTTACACAGTTTCTCAGAAAAATGCAGCCTTGTAACAACAAGACAATGCACGAGGAACAACAATCTGGAAATGAGCACAAAAAATGAGCAACAAACGACAACTTCAACAAATGACAAGAAGAATCTTCTTCCACGAATTGCTACTTCAACAAAGTGTCCATTTTATTGTGTTAATTCGCCTGAAAATGTTCTCAAATTTATCTCTGGCACGAACACAAATAAGTGGCCATATTGTTAATATTATAGAGGAAATGAAGCAAAAAAAAAAGTTTTATTTTTTTGCCAAATGTACGTCATGTGTCCTTTATGAGTTGACAACAGAGGTTGTCGCAAGTTATATGATACAGTAAAACTGCAGTATCCCTTGTCGTAAAACTTTTTACGCTTTTCTGTATTTTTTGGGGAAATGGAAGTAAATACAAAACATATTATGCGAGTGATGTATCAAACTTGTGTACTGGATGCGGAAGTAATGATATTGCAGTGCACAGTGCACTCGTCGTAGCTGTACACAAAAACCAAGGGTATCATATTAATTCCAATGTTTGATCAAAAAATTATTTTAAGTTCAATTAGCAATGCTATTTTGCTGAATTAGTTTTCTAGGTTATCACGAAGAAAAGTAAAACGAATTTAAGCAAAAAATGTCCAAGACAGTTGAGAGAAGAGTCATTCATCCGGTTTTCTCATAAAGTATTTACTCACATCCATTTATATTGGTTAATTTTTCATTCGTTCCGTTTAGTGCCTCTAACCCCAAATCGTGCTTGTTTGTTCAGCTTGCACATAAGTAAAAGTTATTAATTCTTTTTTGTTTACTTTATGCTGCAAGATAAACCCCTATTTTATTAATATTACATGAATGAAAATGTTACATGAAAATATAATTCTACTGATTAGTTTTCTCCGTATTGGTGGTATGGTGTGCGATTCTAAAAACTGTACTGTTTGTTTCATTTGAGTTGCGGATCACATACGAAGCATGTGACGAATTTTCTCTAATCTTCTGCTCAAATACCAGTTACAACTATTTCTCGTTTGGATTCAATTATAAATATTAAACACAAATGTTATTATAGCCGAGGGTAATCACGTTGAGAGGTTGGCGGGTAACATCAAAATTTCCCCTTTATTGTACCCCAATTACATTGTGTTTAAATGACAATAAATAACACACTAAAAATAACTTGTGAGGATTCTTTGCGTACTTTTTATGATTTGTTTTATGTATTATAAACATATGTACAATATATCATGTAAAATGTCATTTCAGACTTCAGATCAATATACTTTCTCCAGGCACAAGAACTACCAATACGTTATCTTACGATACCCCAAACAAAATGAAAACCTTGGTAGTTTGGTTTTTTCATCATCGTCTCAATGAAATTGGAGGCTAACGTACAGGTTCAGTGAAGAATTAAGAAAATTCTTTTTTATTACCATTATTACCAAGAAGCACACGGGTCATTAATCAATCAAAGGAAATTAATCATTTAAAGAAATGGTGGTACAAATACGTAGACTTTGGTAAGTAATTCTTATTTCTTGCTACTTGACTTGGATTACTACCTACCTTGCGTGTTGGAGCGAAAGCGGCTGCAATACGAATGGCAATAGCTCCTCTCACAGCATAATAAATCGTTACCCCCAACAGCAGCCAGTAGGGTATTAAAAATGTAAGAAAGAATGTCTGGTTTGAAGGGAACCAACAGTTGTGGGGTTTTAGCTCTGTTATCGTCATATTTCCGATCCCTCCATTGTGACTCTGCAATAGTCAAATTAATAAAAAAATAGGTTAAATCATTAATTCTATCTTTTGAGTCTATTTATCACAATCATAATATCCAATCTCTTAACAAAGACGTTTTACAGGTAAGTGGCGTTCTTATGTCAGTGGGTAGTGATGTTTATATCAATTTTCATATTTTTGATATTACTTTAGAAAAATTGCTGTGTAAACTGATCATAGACGAAAACTAGTCGTTATTAGTAATGAAGTTACCCCTACGCATTAGGAATAATAATCTTATAATCAAGCCAAACGGAGTGGCACTCGAGTAAAATTACTTTATTTCCGTTTTATTAAACGAAACGTATTAATAAATATTCCTACATGAAGCACCTCATCTGGTAAATACGTAATAATAGATACAGCGTGGATAGGTATTCACATTCACAAGAGTCATCCATCTAACGAACGTCATCCATCAGACAAGTAGCCAAATAAGGAGTGAAGTTTGCATGAACGCGCGAGTGTGCTGTTTTCACCACCAATCCATTACGATCACATTTTCAAGTGTCATTGGATGACAAAAGCCATTGACTTTTAAGGGGAAACTGTGGCAGGTTGAGAATGTAGTTGTATTAGACTTTATTAGGAATTAGATTTGTACATTATTTATCTTTGTATTATAAAAATGAATGATGACAACATACTGATATTGGTATAGATATGTATGTACCTATTATACTGGAAAATAAACGACTAAAATAAGTGATTGTTGAGAGTGTGACTGCTGGGGTGTAGGAAAATTCTTTAGGATGCGTGGTGACAGAGTAAAAGTGTTTTTTGCAACTAGCTGAACATAAATACATATAAGTTCATTTTGTGTACTTCCGTTGCTACCTATTTCACATTAATCATTAGGTTTGTCAGAGAGTTGATATTCCACGAAGTGATGATTCTATTGTTTCGCAGGGGTTAGTGAAGTGTGTTGTGTTGTATTGTCGATATTTTGAGTGACTTTGACACTTTCTCCATGGCTGATAAAACATGCTCTCATCACCAAAAATGTGGGCTTTCAGAGCACTGTTCTGTGGCAATTATGATTATGATGATGATGACGACGAAGCTTTGATATAAAATATTATAGTTTCCTGTAAACAATCGAAATCGAGTGCATTTTATTTTGTTCATTAACGCGTTTGGAGTGTCGACAAGAACGTGTGGCAAAACAACACATCAACAAACAGAAATACACGCATTTGTCGATATTTTAGATTTTATACGAGGTATATGCATAATATATACATTAATTGTTATAGTTTAATCATTATTACGTTGTTTCGCTAATGATCTAGACACTACGATGAAAAGTTGTAAGCTTTGATTGCAGAGAAATTTCCAATTATTAGAACTAGATGCGCCTTTTAGGGCTTTTTATCATTTGGTTATGTCCCGTCCGTCCGCTATAACTCAGGAAAGGTTTCGAATTTTAGAAGTCTGTTTTTGGCAATCGATACCTTAGCTCAGTCAAGTTTTAAAACAAGGTTATCCCCCGGGGGAGGGGGAGATCACAAAAGTGAATGATTTATCTCCGGTTTACACAAACAAACAATTACAGTTTCAGCCTCCAACAATTTTTTAACAAACTTATTTTTATAATACAATGTCAACCCTAGTTTATAGTTTTACCTCTATGGCTATCAGCGGAATGGAAATTAATAAGGTATTTGATGGTACAGCAACAACGCAAAAATTTACTTGATAACGAATTGACGACAGACGTCAATGCAAAAAAAAACTTTATTAATTAAAATCTCATTTTTTCGCACTCACATGTATTTGCACAATTAGAGAAAACAGTTCTAGCGTAATTTTAAGTATGTAATATCTCATTCGAAACGTCTTATTTAGTAACATAAGATTTAACACCACAAAAGTGCTTCTGCTGACAGTTTTAATTGGGTTATATTTCATTTGACTCACCTGCACATATATAGCCCCAGCTAACAGCGCTCCAGGTACAGCCCAGCCCAAAACAGAGTACTTCAGAAAGCTTGCCAAGAGAGTTGGTGGTGGGCAATCAATTAGTCCAATTGAATTTTTCACCGTGAAGAAAAGATCATGCGTAGCTGCCAATAGCCAGCATACCACCGATAGACGAGAGTAATGAAGAGCCAGGGCAAGACTTACACAGAGATCTCCGTCCTGTTAAACAAAATAAGACAAAATCCTTTTTAAAAATATAACAATTAATTCACACCAAAATCGAAAACCTTTCTCTATCTGTCTGTTTAGCACAGCATGGCCGCAGAGGTTGAGGAGAAATAGAAAATAAGGATTTACGATGTTACTGTGAAATGCATGGGTGAAATGAGACGCTTCATCATTATACACTTCAAAGGGTACACAGTTTCATAAGAAACTGAATGACATTGAGACTTTTTAAAATACAACTGAAAACATAAAAGGTGTACAAACGTAGCAGTGTATAAACTCCTGTGTGAAGTACAAATTTGGAAAAGAAGCAATAAAAACAATATTTGTTAACGTTTCACCTAGACCATATCATGTCCAATTTTACGACAGAGAATACAGTGTTGATACGTCCACTGGCCTATGAATATAGTCCACTGTCCGAAAGTGGATTCATACACTTGGGCAAGTGGAAGAAAGTGGATTATTAACAACTATAGGATGATAGTCCAGTTCGGACAGTGGATTATATCCAGTGGCCGAAAGTGGATTCTTCCACTAAAAAGGTTAGTGGCCATGGAAGTTTAACATCTTTAGAGAGAATAATAAACAAAAAATACGTAGAAAGTGGGGATGTGCAATATCACACTTTCAGTTAGCTAGCACGACAGCCAGCATTAGTCAATCCAGTATGGTCACTCCCAATCTTCCTGGTGTTACATTTCTTTTCCAGATAATATTACAAAGTCAAATATGATGGTGTATATTTTTACGCATTTTCACTTTGTATATAAAATTTTCAGAAATAATGCAATGTTATCGTTATCATATATGTATACTTTCATGAATGCATGTATGCCTGCGCAATTCCAAAATTTCTCAAACTCTTGAGGGAAAAATAACACTTTAGCTCTCTTCAACAGCCATGCGAGTTCCTCAGAAAAGCCGAGAACAGAACACAACATTTCAATCGAATACTTTTCATCTCACATCTGGCACGTTGATTACTTGCCGTTTCCTCCAGAGGCGAAAACTTGTAGGAACATATCCTTTCTTTCCAATATATGTATATATACATAACATATAAGAAAGGATAATATGCATTTTAGGAATGATTTTGTCTCTGGTCTTCACAAGAAAATGTTTCAGTTCAAGTCGTGTGGTGGTAGTCGTCATCTGACGACTGGATTCTGTTCTCATGTACAAAAGCGTGTGTTTTAACCACAAGGGGCCTTCGACTCTGATAATAATTTGCTACACAGAGGTCCATATAATATTTGTACGAGAATGTACCTCTCCACATCCCATCAATCGAAAGTTGTTAGAAAAAAAGTTCAATGTTACTGCTCCTCTATAGGAGGATGCCATGGGCAGTTTCATTCAAACATATGAGCAAAAGCTGACTTGTCTGGATGGACACATACATATTATGTGGATGTGAAGTATTAGTATTATTGCTATCATCATCATCAGCAGCGACATTCAAGAGAGAAACATGATTCCTGTGGCATCTTGTCAGAGAAAAAGGAGAAAGTATTGCGTTAGAGAAAGTCAACTTTTTCAAACATGGGGAAAATGTGGTGGTATGGTTGGGCAAGTAGTTTTCAATGGGAATGTCTTGTCGCAAATGGACAAATACAATTTTACACTGTAGCTGGAAGGTCTAAACCATAACATGAACGTGTTTTCAATATTATGTACATATTATCCCTATACACATCTTGATGTGTGCTTATGTTAATAAGAAAAAAGGAACCTACACATTTTAAGGTTATGTTAACACGTATTTGAAAAAAAACTGAAAGTAGGACAAGTGGATATGAAAGGATGTTTTGTTGGGAGCATACTTGAAAATGTTGCTTCATCGAGGGGCCAATGACACTGTGCAGTTTAGAGTTTAGACCATTTTAGACTTTTACCTAACATGGCATGTAGAGGTATGTATATAATTCTGTGTTTAATTCGTATTCTATCCCTATCTCTCGTAGTTTTCTTGCCGCAAAATATTTAATTGTTTTGAGAGGCTAAACATGACATTCTGAAAAATCTACAGTGCATTTGAATTTAATTATTTGCTAAACAATCAAGCATATCCTGGCAGCTCGTTCCTTCAGAAGACCGTGATTTGAACATTTTCAATGGTTAGCTCTACGTTGTCGATAACATCTACCTCGTGTAAGATGCTCACATATTTATATGTACCTATTTTGGAATACCCCTTGAAGTAAGCTTTCTCTCGACTTTGACCACTTGCAATCAAACTATTGACAAAAAGAATCTGTACGTAAGTGCATATAATTTCCTAGTTCGGAGAACCAGATCAGTAGCAGTAAAAGTTTGTGCATTTTTGTAGTCATTGCCCTTTCTTATCCGTCACGCACGCACGTTTTCCTTTTTTGTGCGGATACATGTTTTCTCGAGATTGTTACCTAATTTATGTTTTTGTCGCATGAGCACTCTCAGTGACTGAATGCAACTATATTTTTTCATTTTACTCCATTTCCCTTTGCTAATGACCTTCATATTTATTCAATATTTATAGAATATATATATATATACCTATATAAGTAACTGTATGTGAAAGTGAAAGGTGAGGTTGGGGAAACAAAGAAATATGGAATTACCAACAATAATTGAGACATTTATCGTATTTTTCTTTTCTCATGATTTTCCTCATATTCCCTTTTGCGTGAAAGGTGTAGGAAAGGTGTATTTGGGGTTTTGAGGATAATAATGGTATGGCAAACTTTTATTTTAATACAAATACGCATGCAAGACTTCATTGTGTTTTTCTATTGGTTTGTATCTTGAGGTCCTTAAATGTTATGTGGTTCATTTTCTTTTATTTATTTTCGTGGTACACATTTTGGATCAGAGGAAAATTAGAAAACTTTCACAAAAGTTTTCATTGTGGTCACATAAACTAGCGAGCCGTGATTACTTTTTTGTTGGTATTGTGGGGTTGTACACCCAGGCGCGTGGTATGTCTGTATGATTATTTTGTAATTTCCCCGAATTTTGTAAGAAAAGAATATTTTTTTAGCGTTGTATTGAAATAAGGAGCGCAGCTAGAGCACCGAGCACCATGAGCTACTGTATCATGACAAATGATGTTTTCATTAAGCGATATTTAATTTTCAATGCAGTTCTAAAGTAAATATTAACTTGATTACGAGTGTAGCCCTTAAATTTTAACAGTAAACTTTCCTATTACAAAATATCTGCATTTCGAGTATATGCCGATGTTGAAACAATATATTTATGCTTTCAGTGCCTTTTATATTTTACTAGTAACGGTATATGTACGTGTAGAGAAAAATGAAACTGCATTTGATGCAGAAAGCACGAGAAATCAAACTTTGTTTCTGAAGTGAAAAGTTGATGACGCAATGACGTAAACCCACTCAAATACACACACAAACACTCATGCAAACATAAACAAGCTACTTTTAACGTAACATGAGTAAAAATGGAATAGAATTCAATTGGGAAATGTCACGTTTTCACACGGAGACAGACAGGAAGGAAACAATGAACAAGCAACTTAACCCACATTGAAGCCACTTACCAGACATCCTCATTCGCTGCAGTGATTAGTCTATGTAGATACTTTTGTATGTTTGCTGAACATGTGCAACCATATGCATTGGAGTAATAGCAAAACAATGAATACTAGAGTAGATCTATTTTTCGGTTCAGATATTTAACTATTATTTTTTTCATTAGTTAGAAACACGGAATTTACGTGAAATTCTGTTTTAGTAATTTATTTATTTCATTTCAATTACTCATCATATGTAAGTGCGTTTGTGTATTCACTTTGCTTCAATCTGTGCACTAGTTTTTAATTAAACTTAAAGACTTCATGCAACTACTCTCTTCCCTCCCACACATCTATAAAAACAATAAGCAGTGAAGAAAAATAAAACTTTCCAAGGATTTAATGAAATTGCAAAACAGCGGCAAAAGTCTTTGATATTTCTCAACAAGTAATCCAATGCTAATATAATTATTTTAAAGGGTAAACGAGATCTTTAGTAAAAGTATGAGACATAATTTAATTTGAAAGTTTATGTTGGTATTTTTATATTCCATACCGTATGGCTTGATTTCTATTCCTATCAATGAAAATGAGGTAATTTTTTTTAAGAAAATATTTATTAAGGAGCATCCAACTTCTAGCAAAATTAACTTATTATAGCGTTTTTTGTGCAGTCATGTAGTTCATAAGTATGTGTGTATATTGTACGCAATGTTTCGCATTGCCAATGAAGTCTGGGAACCCGAATATATTAACGTAATTCCTTCTGACCACAAGGCTGATTTGATTTAAATTCGATGCACGATTAAAAGCCATAGACCAAAGCAAACGACTTGTTTGTTTACCAACTGGGGATAAGTACAACGAGTAATGAGGAATGCAAATATTATGTATAGGTATGTTATCTGAATTCTAAACCAAGTCCCATTCGGAAGTGCGCCGTTGAACTTTTTACTAACGACCATGAAAACAAACTTAGATCAGTTTTGTGCAAACTTGGATCGGGTTTGTGCAAACTTCAGCCCTACAAACTCGTGCTCTGTCTAAACGCATGTCTTTACTTTTATCCGTCTCGAATTTACAGACAACTATTTTTCGATTAAAGTCACGATACACAACACTGCTATGCATGTTGCAATCCAAAAACCACACACCAAATGTTTCGAAAATGGACGGGAAACAGCATGGGACGTATTGTTCTTCTAAGTAATCTATTCTTCATTAATTTTAATTTCAACAATCTAAAAAGTATGCATGCATACATGACAAAAACTGCAAAACAAAATAACCTTTAGTATAGGCCAGGACTGGCGGATGCCCAAAACATGGTGAACTTACTGTTATGGAATGTAGCTACTTCATCATCGTGCTTTTTTAATTTGATATGGGATGGGTTGAACTGTGAGGACAAAGAATTTGTGTACTGTGTATCTTTTCCACACATTATTACAAAAAAAAGTTTTTGCTGCAAAACTATAGCTGGCAGTATAAACTGTGTGTTGGATGGTGGGACAGCAGGCAGGATAATATATGGCAAAGGATCGACTACAAAATTGCACTATTTAGAAAATCCTGACAGGTCTGCGGCGATCTGCGCTACACAAAAAATATTATACCAGCAAGGTAGACTATCATTGCAAAAGAGAAAATAAATTTGTTGAAAAAAAATGTTTCAGCAACAAAACGAGTTCCAAAATGCCTGAGAGAATTTATGGTAGGACACACATGCTTGCACCCAACAACAAAGGAAGACACAGCGTGGTTCATAAATATTTTACTGTGATTAACCTTGAAGCATTCCCTCGCTTAAAAGTTGTAACTCTAAAAAAATATAAATAACTTTTCATACTTTATGCAATGGTGAAAACTAAAAACATCCACAACCAACATTGCTGGTCATTAATGATGACATGCAGAGATGCTCTTAGTTTACAGTTCATATGAATAAACAAAATGGATTAAGCCATCGTTAAAAATATCTCCTTAACATAAAATAAATTATTTTAGTGATATGTGCTAGTTTTTAAACTTAATTAGCATTAAAGCTAGCTCTGTTCTGTCTGGGATTTATTTTCTAGGAATGTCGGCAAGTTTAAAGCAAACAAGGTTTTCCTATTTTATTACCAAAATAATGTATTTTTTATGCCATTGTATATGCACATGAGTGGTGAAAGCATATCCTTGTTCCTGTCTGTCTATACGTTAAAAAAATAAAATTGTCTGAAGTATTCTTTCACTCACTTAAACAAAGTATCAAATGATTCTCTCTCGTCAAAACATCACAAGGTACATGGGTAATATGTGATCGCTTTATTGTGTGTGATCTTGAATTTGCGTGTCATAAATATTCATGCAATAAATCATGTTTCCGGGCTGAGGTCGTGGTTAATCTGAGGTGTGTATATATACAACTGTCATGATATATGCAAGCTGTATAAAGCCAAGATACTCATTATTATGCATGATGATGTGGTACACTTGAAATAATAAATTGGCTACAGGTTTGAAATATATTAAATTTCAACTTATGATTTTACTCCGGAGAGCCCCAACCTAGCTAATATGTCCTTCACCGCCAACTTTGTTTCTTTCAAAAGGCACAACAACAACAACATGAAAAAAGCCACAACGTAAAAGTATGTAGGGTTGTTGTAACATACTTTTTGATGCTTAGGTTTGTTATGACCTATACAACATTCAGCTTTTTTTAAATGGTAAAAGAAAACAAACTCCATAAATCCATTGATCGACTTACGCCAAGACAAAAGGAATAATATGTAGGTTAGTAATATAAACTCGAATACATGTACACAATATTAACTTTGTCCTGCCTTTCGCAATAAAACGAGATGGATAAGTGTACACGATGCGATGGTCTCATGTACCAATCCTTTGTTATAAGAGTAGCAGGCATCAAATTGGAAACTGTGTTGAAGGAGGTAAGTTTATTTTTAGTCTTTTTAGTAAAGGTTTTCTGCTGCCTTAAATTGTAGGAAAACAAACTTTAATTTGAAATAAAAATATATTAAAAATATATTTCAAAGTATACTATATGTATTATATTTTCACCCACATAGCATCAATACTAATTTATGGCTCAACTTTCCTATTTTTTACTTTGTAAATAAATAGAAGTGTAGCAAATGTTGAATGTAGAGTAACACGAAACTTTCTTTTTGCGTTGCGTTGAATTTTTATTGTATTTACATCACCTGCTCCGCAAACAAAGTTACAATATGCTTGAATGAAAAGTTGACTTATTTTTATGATATTTATAGAGTGACTACATATATTGTATAAATGTATAGATGTATTACAAGGATGTAAACAAACTGGGGTTCTTGCAAAATGAAAACTATATAATTGAGCTAGAAGTAAGCCAGAAGTGAAAGGTAAAAACACCAAATAAATCATCTCCTATTTACCGAGTCAAGTCGCTATATCGAGGGGAAACATACGGCAGCTCCTA
>JAITYZ010002173.1:0-10069 GCA_027744595.1 Paronellides praefectus
TCTATTTCCAAAGACAAGAACGCTCCAAGAATGGTGGACTGCACTTGTGGCAGGCCATTGTGAAGATGAAAATTCATAAATTGACCTTGAAATAACAGTATATCAAGCGATGGAAATATAGATACTGTGGACTTCACAGTGTGGAGATTGTTACGGACTAAATATTACTTACCGTTCCGGTGTTATAATTGTAACAAATTTTTGTAATTTTTTAAAGTTGACAATTCTTAAATGTAATGTGATGCACTCTGCCGGAGTATTTTGTTGGTCAGAAGAAACTGAATTTTCCCAAGTTTCCATTGTTGGTTATTTAAAATTGTGATATATACCTACCTATCTACATAGGTATGTATACTACAAATAATATAATATAACTTCTTTGTAAATTGTAACTTGTTCAATCTCTTCTCGTTTTGCAAAAAGCTACAAAGCACTTTGGACTGAAGATTTATTCCATATTTGTTTGAAAATAAAATCAAGAGTATCTTCACTCCTGCATGGAACTGTTGCAGTTTAGTTGTTCGCAACGTTCAAGTGTTAGTAGATGTTATGTGTATGAAGGTTTCCTTGCACGCACTGTTAGTTTAGATATTCTTACGCACGGATCCTTTTATGTATTTATCTGCCTCCTGTTTCTCCCCTTTACTACAATGTCTTAAGGGGATTTAAGGCTGCTGAGATTATACACAAAAATGGGGTTTCAAACGCTAAACAGGTATAAAAGCTCCAAACGCAAAAAAAATAACTTTTAACGTGCACTCGCCAACGAGATGAAAAATTAGCAACACTTTATCATAACCAACTCATTGAAAAGGGAAAACTTCATTTTTGTTCCTTTATTAGAAGCATGTTGGTTCTTCTTATAATTTTACGTTGTTCCGTCCGTCCGGCCGTCTGCGCCATAACTCGAGATAGGTTTTAAATTCTGTTTTTCGGTAATTGATAGACCTTACGACCTTCGCTCGGTCAAGTTCGTAAACCAAGTCAACCCCCGGAAGTAGGAGAGGGAAGATTGATTGAGGCTTGAACGAGTTTGAAAACCGTGTCAACAGGTCATCCACCGGAGGTAGGAGGGGGAAAACTTGATTCAATTATGACATAATATGTGATGTAATACCTCATTTGAAACATCATTGAAATAGTGAGTTACAAAAATATGCAAGATCACAAAGGTGCTTCTTCTGACTGTTTAATATGGTTTATTTTGTATAAAAGTAGAAAATTTCCAAGTAATTTGTGGGAGCGAAAAAAGTTGTGTGTTGTAAAAGGTATGGGATTTTCGAATGGCATGGGTGATGAAGCCATATATCAATTTTTCATTTTCGCAGGGCCTAAATATTCTTTATACAAGGTACTTGGACTTGTTGTTGCCATGTTCTATAGCTGTAAACTGAAGCTTTACATAATAACATAATCGTCTCACATCGTAAAACTTTGCTCTTACTCCTTTCTCCATAGTTGCTTGTCACTTGCTCTCTCCCAAAAATACAAATTTTACAATGCAAGTCATAAGGTTGGATTTGAAGTTACCAAGAAAAGCTTTTTGCACTTTTTTCGCAAAATTGTCAATGCTAAAGTCCATATAACTAACTCGTCATCATGTATTATACCAAATAACAGAGGCTTTTAGGATTTTTTTAAATGTCATAGTGAGAAGAGGCATAGTAAAATAACGCTGTTGTAAAAGCAACATCGTAATCATTAGCTAGTGCCCAGCGGCACAATGGACAGCTTTGGTTTAATTGACTATTGCAATATTTGGAGATGAAGTAGCAAAGTGGTGTCGTGTTAGGGTTCTTGCGTTTATCTTATGTTCAGTGAGAAAAAATGCAGCTTCCTTTCTAAATAATATGTATTTTCTATTGGATATTGGATTTATTCGAACCAACTAGGCAGAAAAAAAGACCAAGGCTGTATAACTTGTGTACCCTTTCACTCACCCGCACCACACAAACCCCCTTTCTCTTTTTGTTCAATACAAAAATGCAATGCAAGCCTCTCACTCCTCCACTCTGACCCTCTAGCCACCTTAGTGTGAAGTGTATATTATGTGCAATTCTTGTGTTGATTCTATTTTGTGTTTGCTCCTCTGGCGTTTTGCTATCACCACCATTTGCACTCAGTAAATGTGCCAACTTTATGAGAAGACACGTGTTTGTCAGTTCACTTATATTATTATAAAGCTACATTATCCTTAACGTTTTACTGCAGAATTTTTTCACTTTGTACGTCATAATGACAAGAATGAATGCATATTCAAAAGGCAAAGTAGAAAAAAGTAAAAGAAGAAATGATATGGAACTTGTTTCTGTGAAAAGAATCAGATTTCTTTTTTTTTAAAGAAGAAGAAAGTAGGATAGGAAATTTGGTAAAGATAAAACCAAATAAATCAGTCAATTTAAAATATAAAAATACAACCCGAAAACATTACAGGCTACGTTATTTTCGGTTTCCAGCGCCTTTTTAATACTTACTGTTGGATTTAGCGTTATTTGTCCTTCTGGTAAATGCTTCCTTCCGTCTCGTTTCCGTTTCCCCCCTCTCTCTCTCTAATTTACCACTATGTCATTATACAAAATTGCATGTACACATGAACATATGAAGTTCATACTAAGAACATCCTCAAATATTTGTCTATAGAAGAACAAATCAAGAGAGGACTGTATTTTTTTCCAATATCACCTCCGCCACTCAGGTAAATGCGGCAAACAAACCAACCAAGGTAGCATCACATGCGAAGCCACCCAAATTTGGGTTAAATTTTCTCTCTCTCTCTTTCTAGCTCACGTTCTATTATGAGCTTGCAGACAAAGAAAGGAATTTGTGAAGTGTAAATATGTATTTAGCAAACATATTTTATTATTAGCCTTTTTTGCTCCATGAAAGGGGACAGAAAGATACACTTTTTATATCAAAATGTAATGACCATGTTTGATTACTGCTCTCACTCTTCTTTGTTCGTAGTAGCGAGAGAAGACAAAGTTGGCAAAATATTCTGAAATACGTATCGGTTGTGTCATGTAGGCGTGTTCAGTCCTTCCATTACTCTGAAAATACAAAATATATTTCCTAAATATATCCTCTTTGTAAAAATTTGACTACTGCATAGGTAGCGTTACTTCTCAACACGCAGAAAATGTGGCTTAGCATCCTGGCTTTAAATCTCAACATTAAAAGACCAAGATTTTAAATAATTTAATGTTGATTTCTCGCGACACAGTATTGCAGCTTTAAGCTGTATGTAAGAAAGGATTTATTACACCTTTTTACAGCGCTACAATTTTACACATCATTTTATCGCAATCACCACTGGTGATTCACCAGCGCCAAATGTAGTAAGCAGATGTGATTGAATTGGCAACTTTCCTACAAAATCATCAAGGGCACAACCATTTTATGTACTACTCCCTTTTGAGACCCTTTCCTGATGATGCTGCTTCAACTGAATGTGAAGTAATTCTGAAAGAGCGATTTGATAGAGGGACTACAGGGTAATTACTATAACATGAGTCGCCTCTTTTCACGGCTCTGTATTGATTAACAAGATAATAACACGCTGGTGAAGTACCAAAGTAGTCCACTTTTTATTTTGGCAACGCGTGCAATGTACACAGCAGATTGGAACAATGGCATTTTTTACATTTCATAAAACGACGAAATTTTACAAGCAATTTTATAAATTATACCGCAATCATGATTGTTTAGCACTTTATCACGAAAATATTGGAACGTTCCTGAGAAAAGGATTTGCTGTGATATGATTGTTACGTCAAAATCATTCTGGTAAGTTGGATTTTATTTTAGCATTCTTATATTTACGCTTATACACAACAATCCCATGGCCCATCCGAGCATATATTAAAGTAGCACACGCGTTGTTACATAAGCCATATATTATATAACCTTCGCAATATAAATTTAAATAAATTTGCGTACATATTGCTCATGTACCTATGTCAGTGTCAAATTTTTATTTGGATAAACCGTTTAGCGGAATAGCAAAGCAGCAATGTAATTACACTGACGTGTGAATTTTACAATGGAGCGCCATTCGGTAATATTGGCAGGTGGCGTGTGGAAGAAGCTCCTTTACTCATTTCATTTTAAATCTCAGTTTGAACTTTACACTTTGTTGATAGTGACTGGAATTGCCACCAATATAATATTCATGATCAGCCTCTTTATTTCTCATATTCATCCTCTTCGTTTTGACAAAAAATGAATAGGGAATGCACTGGATTCATACAATAATGCCAATGTGAATACTTTTTATTTTTATGAGTGCCTCTTAAATAATTTAACTTTGCCTGCTATGCCTTGTATGCTTGTATCTTGATGTTACATTACATTACTGACTGTCACCATCACACTTCCTTGCAAATAATTATTATGTACCTTTCCTACCCTGCTTTCTCTCCCATAAATAAATATACAACTTTTCTTGTAGATCACTCAAAAAAGATAAATCCATTTGTAAGGAATGCAAGGCATGTGAAACTTGTCAAATGGAAAGGTAGGTAATAATGTGCGCTTTTTATATTCACTCACTCACAAAAGAATGCATACCAATGAAATAGAATCCGACGAATTTTGTATGCTCTTCTTGTTGTTGTGTGACAAGTGCCCACAGATAAATAGGTAGCTTGAATATTTTTTTTTTTGGAGTAGCGTGTAAATGGAAGCTATTATGCAGTTTTCTCACCTTGCCAACCAAGTATCTCACTTTAGACGAATTTTGTATGCTCTTCTTGTTGTTGTGTGACAAGTGCCCACAGATAAATAGGTAGCTTGAATATTTTTTTTTTGGAGTAGCGTGTAAATGGAAGCTATTATGCAGTTTTCTCACCTTGCCAACCAAGTATCTCACTTTTAAAACCACATTACAAGCAAATTGTATATCTCTTATATTCTGTGGTGGTATCCCATCACCCCGCGCTCACTTCTTCATTCGATCAAGCGAGACAATTCACACGAAATTCTTTCGGTTTGGTTGCTTATTGATTTATTTCGTAACGCTTGCTTACATTTAACAAGAGCCTGTTAGTCTGCCTCGCTGCATGTACATCCACTGGAATAGGCCTTCCATTTTTTTTGCAAGGGATTAACTTGAATTTTATTTAGAGGTGGGCTCAAAGCACAACGTTTAGTTAACCATTGAAATAGCGTGGGAAAACCATTTTTGTTGAATTACAACAAAAAATGACATGAATCAATTTCAAATATCCTGGCAAATTTGGTTTTTTCTTCAACCTTATAAGTTTGGTTTTTGTAGAGAGGTTCTATTTGATAACGTTGCAAGAGTTTATTTATTTTTCGCATGATACTCCCAACATGTTTTGTGTGAGTGAGAAGAAGAAGAAGAAGAAGCTGAAGTGTTTGTAATCTAATATAATTGATTGCCACCACCGCACACATTCTAGTAGACACTAAACTTGTAGTAAATAGCATCATCATCGTGTCATGTCATGTAAGCAGGGAATATTACCACCACCACCACCTTATTTGTTGGCAGAAACCTGTCATTTTTGGTAGGTATGTACAATGTCATCGTCCTCATTCTTCTTTTATAAATATTCCCATTACCAAAGTTTGACAAGAAATTATACAGGATGTATATATGAGACATAATATACAGATGTAATAATAGAAAATTACAAAACAGCTTACAAAACTTTTCCTTTACAAAGATGGGCGGGGACTGTACTTGAAGTAGGTGTCAACAAAATCATCATCATCCTTGAGCTCTATGCTCTTGACGCTCAGAGAACAAGTGCATGTCCTTTTCTAGTTGCAAATGAGACTGGCCTCGTACAAGTTGCTGGACTTGACAAGTGTCAAATATTTTAAAAGTGATTGTGTAAGGTAGACAATAATAATACTAAGTAACTTCACACCTGGCTGATTGTCAAGTTAAATACGGGCATATCCACTTGCTACAAAAATAGTACAAATAAAGGTTATACACTCGAAAAGACAAAGATCGTGGAGAGAATGAATGGAAGTGGAATTGCTGCTCCTGCTACCAACTTGTGTTTGTGGCACATCTCGAGAAAAAATATACTTTTGTCTTCTCTTCTTTTTGATACTTTTGGCAGGTGAGATTGTACAAGTGTACAATTGACGACATTTCAAACAGCGACACAGAAGGAGAAGAGGAAGAAAAGAGAAAAAGTTTCCACACTTTTTGTTTTATTCCAAAGTTGTGAGTGTGTGCTGACAGAGCTATCATTAACACGTCTCTCTCATGTTGACTACACGATGATTGCAAATACATATCATAAAAGATGATGATCATATTTTTGCATACTTGATTGTGATTACCTGAAGAAAGGGGGTAGAAGAGCTCTTTTGTTCTTTCTGCAAGGAATTGGAATTGTTGAGTGAAATCCTGGCTATTTTTATATAATATTTTGCGAGAAATTGCCAATAGCAGATATTTTTGTTTCCTTCTGATAGAGAAGAGGACAAAGAATAAAGATGAAGGATGGAAAGAACCCTCTAAAAATGGGAAACAAGATACAATTAGTTGCTTTTATCAAAAGAAGGCTGAGTCTTCATAAGCTTTCTACAAAGAATGTAATATGCCACTTGTCTGAGCAGCAGCAGCAGAGAAAGTAGCAAAATAAGTAGACTTGAAAGCTCTCCCCCCATGTAATCACGTTTCTCTGACTTGACTTGTGTGTCTTTTTTCCCCTTCTTTTGTGCACAAAGTCATGCGCCAAGCTAACCAAAACCTTGCTAGCAGTGAAAGCCCAGGAGAAAGTAGGATAAAAGTAAAGTAGAGCTGAAAAGGAGACTTAGTACAGTTTTGGTGTTGAGTTGGCACGCACACACGTGTATTTTATCTCTTTCGCATTCTATTCCACTTTCCATTCAACAAAACGTGTTCACAGTTCCCCCAAATTTTTCTCTTGTTCGTCTTCTTCCAAACTTTCTCAATTTCTCTTTTCACACCATTTTTCTCCTCACTCCTCACAAGCAACTCATAAGAGATTTAAAAAAAACACAATAATAAGATGTTGGTGTAGGGGAAACTGAGGAAAATACATTTGACATTGTGACAGAACAACTGGTGGAGGTGGAGATGTTTTAAAAATTCCAACTGAGTGACATCAGCAGCTGCTGCACAAGATTGTAATTGCGGAGGAGAGTTGGGAGTGCTCACTCGTGACAACACATCATCATAATATTCAGATGCTGTTGGTCTGATGATTGTGGTTGGTTTGATTCTTCATGTTCTTGTCTTCTCATCTTTCAAGAAAAACAATCTGAATATAAATACACATTTGAATTGTCATTATCCTGAATAAACATTTATTTTAACGAAAAACTTACATCTCCTTGTCACTCTTTCGTTGTGAACATTGTGTAAATTGAGGAGTTGATTGCAAAGTACTGCTGGTTGCCATACAACTTATAAAACTTGAATCCAGGTATATTGAGAAGGCGCAGCCTGCACATCTTAAAAAATTATTAGACAGACAAACTTGGCTATTGATAAAGTGTATCATAGACGTTAATGCAGCATACCCGTATCTAACATCATTGTGATAGGATCCTTTGTTTTTTTCTGTATAAATTAGAATTGTGAAGTAGGGACAAGTGAGCTGATTGTGAAGAGACAGGTAGAAAAGTGAAAGGATTTAAGGTGGTTAATGTTATTTATGAGATTTGCTCTGTGGTGGTGATGCTATTCATGAGAAAGATTGCTCTCGTTCCACAAACACTTCTCGGAACAAAGCAGTAACAATTTTTTTAAAATGTCCTCTTGATGTTGTAGGTTTTATAATCAAATCCTGATATATTATGTGAATGAGTGATCCAACCTTTGCCACAGGCAAAAGCGTGCAAAAAAGTTGATACTTTTGAATTCGATTACGTTACGGTAGGTTAGGTGCAAAAATATGGGGAATTTGAAGTTGTTTAAATAGGGCAAGGCACCACAAAACTTTATTTTGCATGTGGCAAAGGGCCCAAGATCGTGTGAATGACTTTGTTTATATTTCACACAGTGGAAAAAGGCGTGTCAGCTGAAACAAACAAAAAGGTATAAAATGCACACAAAACCGGACAACTACAAACAACTATACTGCATATAGTTACTGGTACATAATATCTATGTACATGGTTACATGTAAAAGTGTCAAGCAAATTGAACTACAAAAACAATAACCTAACTTCCTAACTACCAATTTCTACCTAACTTTCCTGCTCTCTACTCTGCCCCTTTGCTTTCGGCTTCTTCCTCTTCAACAAGGTAAACTGCTAATCTTTATTTTTACCATTTTTCTCATTCAGTCTATTGCTATTTTTATTTTTATTATCATTATTATTATTATAGTCCCCTGGTTTATAGGTGTAAAAATACTTGGTCGAAGCAAGATGCTCTTTATTGCATTCATGACGATGACACACTTTCATTTTGCATTTTAATGGACCGTGCGGTTCCAGTCCACGTTTTTTTTCTTTTCATACATTTTACGCCACTGTGTACAAGACACACATAACATTTAATAGTTAGTTTGGAAGGTCAAGTCTCCGTAATATTGTGGAGTAGTGTCTTGGTGGCTACAACAAGTGCTGCTAGTGATGCAGCCGCCTGAAAAATCTATCATCCTTGTTTGTTGTGTAAAAGTTGTATGTACAAAACGTTTCCTCTCGAATAATCATAGACGCAAACCACACACCACTTTACTGCATTGATATGTGTGCAACTTTTTTTTGTATTCTTGCCCGTTGGCAGTGAGTGTCCTTTCTGTAGTTGCTACCATTTCATCAGCATTTCAATCACCAGAGAGGATCTTTTATGTGGAGGATGATGGGACACCGTTGTAACCACGCTACACTTTGTTTACTTTGAATTTGAATGTACGCACGGGAGTATGTATAACAGGCTTGCTGCTGTCATAATATTATTATGATCCTTATTGGTTTGTTCCCAGTCTTGCCATGACTCATGTTTCAACAGCGCAATAGTTTTTTTTTTCTATTTGAGGCCTAAAGTAGTAATGTCGTTGCTGCTGAGGAAAGTGAAAGAGAAGCATAAGGAAATGTGCTTTTGTCTTGACTCTCCACAATGTGGAGTCCGCATGCATCATCAGCATTGTGTCATGTTTTGATGCTTTCAAGGGGACTGTCGTCTAAACTTTTCCTTGCGAAGCAGAATCGGATTAGTAGTTGTTTGAATACATTTCGTTTTTCGTTAGATTCACAACACAACACTGACTGCTTGGCTGGCTGGTAGTATCATGATCGGGAGACTTGTCAGCTTGAGTCTACCAATCTGGAATCAATAAGATGTACTCCTAACAAATATGATAATAGTATTATGCATTGTAAGCTTCATACTTCAGCACATTGTCATTTCATGTCCAAATATTTCGCAAGCTACAAAAGAGCAACAAATAACAAGAGTAAAAAAAACATGTTTGTGTTGTGTTGTAATGCATTTATCTCGCAGTATGCTCAACTCCTTCCATCCTTATCGCCGTAAATCATTATTCAAACTTCGAATAGATCCCAGTCGTCCCAATTAGTGATCAGTTGCTTTGGGAAACGGGCTTTGCAATTTAAATAAGAAGAAAGAGAGTAAAAAGAACGCTGCATGTTATCACACAATTATTTCCATGTTGTTATTCCAGCAGATGGCGTCCTGCTTTTAAGAATACGTTTGGAAGACCTAAGAATAATGAGAAGGTAGGCACAAGTCACACGAGCTTCAGTTTACCCATCAGCTTTACTTGTTGCGTCTTTAGAGAATAAGGATGTGAGGGTTTGGATGTTGAATGCTAAAGGAACAGTGCAACATTTCACATAAGAAATATGAAGAGTAATAACAGGGGTCGGTTTCGCTTGAGCCAATCAATTCATATTTCTAAATTCTCTCATTTATTGGATTTCTAGCTTAACTAATGCCTACTTAATTACTAATACCCGGGTAAGTAGGAGTAAGGATAGGGAGTGGACGTCACGTCCAAACCAAGCCAAGTCCGAATGGCAAGGGATGCAAGTCGCAATGCATCTAGGTAGACTGGTCGTCACAACCAGTGGAGGATAATCACAATCCTCT
>JAITYZ010002174.1:0-10174 GCA_027744595.1 Paronellides praefectus
ACTGACTACACGGCTGAATGGGTAAAGAGAGAAGAGAGAGAGAGGAGACGAGTGGTTTTCTCTCTGAGTTCATGAGGTTTTTTCTCTCTTCTCTCTCTCTCTCTCTCCCCACTACAATGGAATGAAACTGCTATGGGATGATACAACGATGGGAGTAAAGGGATGATACAACGATGATCATGACTGGAGTAAGGTTACAATATACACACACACACACGAGCAGGATGTCTACGCATAACTTGCAGCTCATTCTTCCGAAATACATACAACAACTGGTGGTAATGCATACTATCTGCCTATATGAATTAGGAACAAGCTTATTCTCCGGCTTTTTGTTGAAAAAACCAAGATGAAACCTTATGCAAGCAAGATTAGTCATGTTATGATGATCGCATCTATCCAGCCAGACACTATGCTCCTACTCTTACCACGCATTATTATATAACTGTTCATTCTGCTATTGTACAAAGTGTATAGGTTTAGGTATACAGAATGTACACAACAAACATAATCATAATCATCAGCAGCAGTAGCAGAAGAAGAAGGAGACTGGGAATAACAAGATTTCTCATTTTGATATCATTGTGCATCTGAATAAATAACAACAACAACATTGCTGAAACGTTAAAATATATGTCAATTAAATATAATTGGGAAATTTCTGATAATCTTAATGGTTGTTATCAATGTAAATAGTATTAATTAGAGAATCCTGTCTCCTGCTAATGAATATGTAGCTTTATGATGTTCATTTTCATTATATTAAGTGTACGATGATTTATTTGTCATATGAATTTGGAAAGACCGCATCCTGCTGCTCACGTACTGGTAATAATCGTCTAGTTTTCCAAGTAGATACTGGACATGGAATGTGCTTTGACACGTTCCTCATTATAGTAAGATACTAAATTGTGATTCCAGTGGATATATGCAAAACAGTTGAGTATAATTATAACGGAGATTGCTTGTTAGCAGGGAAAATCCCACTTCCTTCTTGAGTGCTTACTTTACTCAGCTAGTACTTTTACATATGTGCATCCGGATTTGCTGGGGGTGATATAAATGTTCATTTCCGATTCTCTCGACTGTTTGTGTTGTCAATTTAATATGTACACACGTTGGATCGTTCAATGAAAATGAGAAAGTGTCAAAACCTCACGTTTTACTCTTTGCTCGAGATTTTGGGAGTATAGGAAAAATGGGTTGGTCAAATCAACTAGACATTACCATGTTGGTCTCGTCAAAATAAATCGGACTATTTGACTTTCTGAGTGATATTCAATACAAAGAGAGTGGTTCTGACGTAGGAATGAGGAATGAGGAGCTTTGAAGAGAATAGACGTTAGTACCTTCTTTTCTGAGACCAAAGGATGCACAAGCAAGTTTTTGGGGAAAGCATTGCTGCAACAGTGCAATGCACTTTGGCCACATACTTAAATCTTGCATTACCACCGCTTATATATGATTTAGTACTGCTAAATATCGCGTCTCTTAGGCATGCATTCAAACGTCAAAGAAGTGTAGGCGTATGGCGTAACTTGCATGTTGCAACAGCCTCTCTGAAATAAAACAAAATAAATACAACCAACAGACGTCTGTCTGTTTTACAGAATTGTGAAATATTAACCAAAGAAAAACTATAGTACTAAATTATATGGAAATGTCATATATTAAATGTGTAAAAAACAAAAGCCATTTACAATTAAGGCTTTTTCGGATTTGCTGGTGGTTTGCACTTTTCCACATTTTATAGTGATGCAACCGAATTTACAAGGAAAATGGGATAGGAAGTGGAAAACTTATTCAACAACAAGCTTATTCAACATGTATGATGATGACTTTCCCTTCCTCCAGCATGTACGTTCCCTTCTTTCAAAATTGCATTTTTTGTTTGACCATTAGTGAAAGAGTGTGTGATGCAATGTGTAGATATGTATATGTTTCTATACATATGTACTACGGTATACCTACTCTGATGGATCAAGCAGGATTGAGACCCTTTCATCCCAAAAGAACACACCATCGCCTTCATCTCTGTACTTTCACTACGTAATGTTCAAACATTTTTATTCCCAGTTCAAATTTGTATTTACTCTAACTACTTAGGTAGGTATGTATCTTTCCTAATATTTGTAAGACAAAATGCTTTAAAAAATTGCCGCTGTGTTCCATAAGTATAAAAAAATTGTTAAACTGATCGTGTAGTTGAGTGCAGAGAAAATGAAACCGTTGTTGAGTTGAAACGTGCGTACTGGTATTTCATTTTATTAGTCCAGTAACAAGCAACAGCAGCGGCAGTACATGTTCAGTGTAAAATTACTACTGCCATGCCACCACGACCACCGCTGATGCTGCTACTGGAATTGCTGTTATTGTTGTTCTACCATATTACGGTATCTACAACTTGACGGTTTGCAGCCACACCACCGCTACCAAAAAGCTCCCGTTTTTTCTATAATTTTTGGGACTGCATAAAATACTCAAGTCATTTATAACATTCCCGTATCAGTCCGTAGTCCGTATGGTGATTAAGAAAGAATTACTTTTGTCTTCTTAAAAAAATAACTTTTCATTTGCTTTCACTTGATTTCATTTATATTTGTGACGTTGTAAGTTACTTTAGAACTTTTATTTTAAATTCTTTTGTCATCAGTTAGCTAAACGCAGTCCTAACTTGCAGCATTTGTACACTTTATTTATCCCCACATTTCTCGGTGCACATTTATAATGAACGTGATGGTAGCTGCACCACAAGCCGCACCACATTCACAGAAGACTTTTTCTTTTTTGTTGGCGGACTCACATATACAGCGATACACAACTACAACCAAAGCACACAAGCAAGAGAGACACACCGACTGTGCTTCCATAATATACTCAATATTTGGTAAAAATTTTCTCTCGAAAGATAGAAACAGACAGAGTCAAAGAAGGACTTACTGGAAGCAAACACACACGCACGCACATGGAATGAGTGGCTTAATCATTTCCCATGTATGGCTGTAAGAGGGGAATACATTGTGTAACAGAGGGGAAAATACGAAGAAAAAAAGAAATTGAGGCTGAAATGACCTTTTTTACAGAAAGCTTCATTTGAAGCTCATCCACTTCTTTATTAGGAATATAAGCTTCTAATGATTTTATATGATTGTTATAAATACCTACTTGGTATTAAAAAACGTGGTTTCTGTTTAAAATGTTCATGTTCTTGAACTAATTTGTTGATAATGATAATAATGCAATGAGATGACAAGTTCAGGCAAGTTGTTGCACTAACTTCAAGGTGACCACACACGTACGCAGGAATAACAAAAGTTGATTCTGGAAGTAAGGCTGTTTATATGACACATTGGGTTTTACCTTACCCGCATCCATATCACTACCATCAATAATAATACTGCGGTGTCGTACTGAAGTAATGACCATGAAGTGTTTGTGCTAATTTCACATTTATCAATCAATATTTCCACTTTCCGGTATGGCCATAAGGTTAAATTTTATGACGCATGAACAAAATAAGTGTATATATATTTCCAGTTCATAGTCTTTGTACTTTACTTTCTAATTTGCTCCAATTCATTTACCATAGCATAAGCCCAAAGGCTAAAAATGATTACATGCTAGTTGCGAATTGAACCCCTTTACTTTCAGTTTAGCTGAACATGGATCTCTTAATGTCTAACATTACATTAAATATCATGTTTTGCTTTGTTTTGTTTTGAAAAACGATCACACGATTCGCCCCAGTTTCAAAAACTACACACATCAAAGATGCCTTATTTTACATGGTTGTTTTTAAGACTTTCGTTTGCCAATTTTTTTTTTTTTTCACAATTTCAAAATTCCCTTGATGAATGCTCACAAAACCATGCTGAAAATTAGTGGGTAGCTAAGAGCAAATTATACCATGTTTTGTTTTATCATTTCTGCTTATATGTAAAATGCATACAAAATGCGGAATACCTGTTATTATTACAATACATGTAAATACATATGAGCTCAATTTATTTGCGACTCGACTCAATGTAACGTTGGATTTTACTTATTGTATTTATGACAGCAAAACTGGCAGAATGTAACAAACTTTTTCGTGGTATTCTACATGAGTTTTGTTTGATGACAAGGTATAATAAATATAATGGGGTATAAAAAGTTATGCTTATAAAAATATGCCTATGATTTTAAATGACGTGGACATCCTCAGGGCAGCAGTGTTTAATTGACACGTGGCAATTAACAAAAGAACATATATTATGAAGCCATGTGAAATATGTGAGTTATCGCCGTATAATAACATTCAAGAATAGAATTTGTTTTTAAACCATTTTTTATTGAATATCATTTAGCAATTTCATATACAGGGTTTTATTATAATTTGATAAAGTCCCAGCAAAAAGAATCTAGAATGTATATTACAATGTTTTTTTTTGTTTATTTGAAAGAATAACAAATTGGATCATTCAACAAATATTAGTCTATTTAATCACGGATCACGGATATAAAGAGCTAACTTTTCCATAACTGTTTCATTTACAAGAAACGTACTAAAAAATCTTTGAAATCATTCATCAGCAGCAAAATTATTCATATTTATAACGACAAAGTTATATTAAGGATTTTGGTATTTTATGCTCGGACATTATAAATTATGATTTACGACATAGGTTTGCATAATATATTGTAGTTATTGCTAATTATGTTTCATGACACACATTTATGCCTTATGAAATCATTATTGCCACATTACCTGTGAACAATAGTAATATTTAAGCCCAAATATGATATATTTTTTCGGTATGGATACTTTTTCAATGATTTGGTTTGAAGTTTGCCCGTATCTTTGCTTTTATTTTGGAGATTCCACAATTAAACATGCCCACTAGGACATTTGCTGGTGATGCCACCTTGTTCCCCGTTTGCTTCTGATCATCCTTTGATGACGTGGCGATATCAGGTAGGTTCACCCGCGTCACCAGGAATCTCCCAATCGTGTATGAAAAGTTGTCCATATTTTCTTTCAATTTATCTCCTGGATCATATCATTCAAAATATACAAATTTAAAAGCCTAATAAAGAGATCATAGAGCACTAATTAGAAAATTCAAATACATTTGGTGTGTTACCTCAAATAACAATCAGCCAGGGTTAAATAAGCCGGTAAAGTTGATTCGAATGTAATCAGCTCGCTGTTTAAGATGTAATTTGTACTGCACGTAGATGATTTATTATAATTTGAAGTCTTAAGCTCGAAATTGTATATTTTATAAGGATTGTAAAAAATATTGTACGAAAATTATTATTCTGATAACAGCTTGCGCGAAAAATGCGTAGTTGTCAGAGCGAGTTAATTCTCAAAATTGAAGTGCAAAAGCTATTGAAACGGACTATAGATCCACGCTCATACCTGAACTAATTCTTCTTGGAAAAAAGTAATGATGATGATGATGATGATTCTCCAGACGCATTGTTTTTGGGAAGCTAAATGGCGACGATGCTCACTTGTGTAATTCTACAAGGTATATTGTTTTAATGGTTCATTTAAAGCCTATAATACCTTAGTAACTTACTATAATCTATAAATATTCTGAAATCTACAACGAACAATCTGGTTATCTCTTAACAAATTTTCAAGCATTTGAAATTAATTAATTTAATTAATTTAAAACATGATCTTACAACATAATTTACAACATAATTATTTCAAATTATCTAAATAGTAAATGCTACTATTCTCATCATCATAGTTACATTAAATAGCTTTAAAATGCTTAAACATTGCAAATGCTTGAAGGCTTTGCAAACCTTCAATATTAATATTACAAATGAAATGAATTTGTTTTTTACAAATCAAAATACAGAAAAATGTATGCCTGCCCTTAAATTCACTTCATTAAGTTGCTTGCCCTTAAAATAAATGCCCTGTTGTCGAACTAAATAGAAGCCTTGTCGAATGTTGTTGTTGCTAACTAAACTCAACTAAAAATATTTTTTCCGTACGCCTTCTATTAAACACAGTCGAATACATTTGTATCAGTGCAGTGATGGTATTGTACTCATGTGGTTGCGCAACTGATTCATAGATGTTGGAACGAACGGGAGGGAAGTGATAGCGTCTGGGTCCTCCTATGAAAAAAAACCAACTCCGGTGACTCAATCACTCGCTTAACCCTTCGCCTCAAACATTTAGGTTACTATTTTAATCCTTTTTTCATCATCGTTCATATTAATGGAACTATTGATCACTTTCAAAAAAATAAATTAACTTCCTCACATGATATTTATGTGTAAAATATTTATAAATTATAATTTCAAACTGCTTGATACTCAATAATGGATAACAACTAAGACTGAACGTAATTGAGAATGAGAATGAAAAAGAACAATGGCTCAGCAAAAAAGCATGGTCACAATAAGTGCACCACTTAACCTGACAGTTAAACTCACAGCATCATAAAATATATATTTAACCATTGGCACTGCACATAAATATGGCTTCATTTTCTATATTTTAAATATACGATGCATGTGTTTCAGTGCTAGGCAGAATATACTTGACTTGAAATTCATTCCCTTTAAAAACGAGTATTTATGTTTTAGTGACCCCTTTCCTCACCTGATTGACGACTAACAAAAGTTATTGGTACATAGTATGCCATTTCATCCATCCGTTTTTCTTCAAATAACCATCTCATTCAGTTTTATAATAAAACTTTTATTTATGCATCGATTATAAAGAAAACTATGAATGCAGCAACAACAAAGTCTGAGATAATTCAAGTTCAAAGAAATAAAGGATGACTCACACACACTGGTTTTGATACTGCTAAATTAGAGATTTTTACTAATTTAAAGAAAGGTTAACATATTTCTCAAATATATATTTAAAGTTCTCGGGTGAAATCGTAGTGTACGTCTATGCGATCATTGTCTTTAATTCCGATCTATAAAAGTTAAATGAGAAAAAAGGATGAGTTAATTGATTAGCAATAGTTCGATTAGAAAAAAACAAGCCATCAGTCATCTTTAAAATGATAAAAGACATTTGTAAGTATACTTATTGTTAGAACTCACTTCCTCGGGGATATGGTGTCCATGAACTCGCATGAGCTCATGAAGGAATCTGCATTCTTCTACCTTCCGCCCCTAACATAGAAAAATATTTATGAAAAATAGATTAATGGAATATTAAATATTAATTGAATACGCACATACATGACCAGTGATAAATGTAATTTTGTTGTATTTAGACTTTATTTACCACATGAGCACAAAAAAATTTCATAAGCCTATGAAGGCTTCTTTTCGGGTTGATCTTGAAGTGGATTACCGATACTTTTTCTTGTCCAGATACCACTAATTTAATCTTTATTAAACTGCGGGGCTTTCGTAGTTGGAACACGGTCCGTCTCTGACAACATAACAGTATAATTTGGTTTAACTGACACACCACAACATCAATAACTTGGCCTTTTTTACACAAAAAATAAATTATCCGGAGAAAAAACTAAAAAAAACTTACCACATATTTATTACCTGACATTTTCTACGTAACACCTGATGAATGATTTAAAAAATCAAAATTAAAAATTAAACGCTGGTATGTGTTTGTTTTTTCAAAGAAAACTCGTTCTTGTCTTGGAAGAATACTAAGGTGGGTTGTTAGGTGTTAGGAGGTCCTGCGACTACTTTTTTACGTTGAAGTGTTTTTACCTATATTAATATATTTATGTATATACCAACCAAATAATATCCTCTGTGTCATTGACTCAATGAATCAAATTAGGGAAACAGGAGGAGTATACAAAGTTTGTTACAAACTGTCATGTATACTACCCGTTAATGCAAAATAGGAGTTTAAGATAAGAGCCAAGACCAAGACATGTAAAAATTATACAGAAGTATAAATTGTATGCAAGACGACACGGCAGACGGCAAGTCACAACCTACTACTACGTTACAAAAAATTTACGGCATGGTTTCGGTTTTTCTTTTATGTCTTGCCTTAAAATTCACATGGTACTGTTGCAGGTAGAAAAACGAAAGTGCTGCTTTTTTAATTACAAATAACGACAGATGGCAGTTGCACATATATGCGTTTCAGTAATGGACCATTACTTATTATATAACGTATTGTTTAAAACCTCGTAGCAGATTAGCTCCAAACTCCAAACCTCATTACTCCGGGTAAATTCCGGGGTAAAGCATAAAAAATGTTTCATGCTTAGATTAATCAGACCTATCTTATCAAACTTGAAGTTTGCCAAAAGTCGATTCTACGGCCAGGGCAAACTCAATAACCTTTTTAATTAATATCTCGCTTTATCATCTTACCTATATAGAAATAAGAAGTTCTTATTTAGAGCCAACCTGGTGGAGGACAGAAGGACAGAGGCAAAATAGAAGACATGGTTCTTTCCCATTATCTCTGTTGAATGATATTTAAAAGAAAACTGTAGTTTCCCCAACACATTCTCGAAGTGCCCCATATAGTAGACTGATTTAACCTATTGTATAGGTAGTACATAAGCAATTCATAAAATTGTTGATAGTTTCAAAAGTAAAAGCTAGACTTCAGCGGGACCCATCACTAATCATCACAATGCTCGCAGATTCTTGACATTTCGTGAAAATGAAACATGATTTGGCTTTACTTGTTAACATTTATATTCGGCACTCTTCGCGCCACCTGGCAAACAACTAGCAAAAGTGTAGTCAAATCCATCAAGCTTTCCTCCGAATGCACACAGGTGGCTCGCACAGCCTCATCCTTTCAAAAGTGTTTGTCGATGCGAAGAATTCCTCGTACAGGAACACATGGACTCATGCGAAAAAGTGTACAATGCAAAGTGCGAATACATATATACGCATGCATGCGGAATGTGTTTCATGAAAAATATTCACATCAAATGTGAATGCGACGATAACGATATAACCTTGTTTATTGTGGCAAGTTACCTAAATCTTCTCTGCTTGCTTGTGTTGCTCTTTTGCGCTGCTGCCATTTCTCCAATGCACTATGCTACCATGAACGCGCAACAGACAGACTTACCCACTCACTCTCAATATATAGTGCAGGCATACAATATTAACCCTTTCATACAACATTGTATATCGTGGGTGGCATTAAAACAGAAAGGTAAAAAAAAGATATTATACATCAATTGCAATTGCTTAGGTAGGCAGGATATATATTGTATCAACTTGATACTATCAAGTAGGCTTGTATACATATTATATTAAAAAGATGCTTTTGTTGATGATGAGTGTGTTTGTGTTCAAACAGTACTGGCTACAGTTGAAATCAGCTCAAATATTTTTTTTTTAAACTCGTCTCGTACTCACTTGCCAACTAGCTAAATTCCTCTTCTTTCACCGTCAAGATCATCGTATATATCGTAGCATGTTTTCCACTGCCTTACTACCTATTACTACTATTTACTCTACTACTACTGTGTTTTTTCTACTACCAATGTAATAAGATCATGATCAGTTTCATCAATGCATTCAGTGAGTAGTAGAGCCCTTGTGTTGTTCCATTCAGAAAGCGAGGCAGAAGCAGAGAAGGAGAGAGAGAACATAATCCCTTCTTGGAATTGAGTTAAACTCATTTCTTACACAGGAGATCATAATAATAACAATAAAGGCAGCTGATCAACCTGGTACAACACAGTACAACGCCGCAGCAGGAAAAGCGTTGACACGCACATATGCATTTTTTTTGTTCAAATAGTGTCTCCAGAGCTGCCGATTACAATTAAAATATATGAAAAGGTTGATGTGATGTGATAATGTGAGTCAGTGACTAACAAGGATATATAATATATATATTTTGTTTAATTCGGAGAAAGTGTTCACTCGGCAGAAAAGGGAGTTAAGAGAATGTATAATAGTACGTACACCTTATTTTTCCGGTGCAAGCCTTTATTCTTACATCGAATTCAATGAAAATGAAATTAAAGTTGGCATGAAGACAAGGTGAAAGTTTTGTGACTTAATTTTTAATTTAAATTTGTGCTAACATTTGATTAAATGTGAACTGATCATCAAAATGAAAGAAAAGGGTGATGTGAATATGTGTCCTTGTAATAGACCTTTGTTAAGCTCAAATAAACATGCAGCTCAATCCAATCCCTGTGTCGGTTCCGTGTGTAAAAAACGATAACAAAAATTATAG
>JAITYZ010002175.1:0-10130 GCA_027744595.1 Paronellides praefectus
CCAATTGATAATTTTATGTAAAGTAACGTTAATGCGCAATATAATGGTCATGACGTCATAGCTTTTGGATAGTTGAGCATAAGACAAAGTGATACATGTTTGCAAGTTTATCTTTTATAGCTCTCTTTTCCGTAGCACGCATTTACATATTATTATTTTTCACCAAGTTTTTACATTTTGGGCAATATTGTCATGGAGTTAAACAATTTGTTTGTGAAGGTCATGATGGTTTTTATTGTTCTGGTCTGTGTATGCCTAACTTATCAGGTATCTATCTATTTCAAATGCATTATTCAAAAATATGTATTACGATTTGCAAAAGTAAATGTTGTTTGTTCTAGGGCGTATATTCCACAGGGAACCGGATGGTAACTAAAGAAGAGGCGGAGAAAGAGAAGAAAATGATACACGATATGAGAAGAAAAGGACGTTAACTTGCAGTCATATTTAGTATTTCTCAACATATACGAATATTCAATTTCAAAACATACCATACACATGAAATGTTATTCTGGCCAGCAAAATTTATAAATTGGCTTGAAAATATGAAACGGACCAGTAAAGCACTGTACATCAAAACTATAATTTAAATCCTTCTTTGAATAAGTTCCCGTACTAAATGCGTTCTTTTAGTGGAACTTTAGGTACATTCCGACGGGCGAGTAGCATTAAAATAAATTGACTGTTTTGTAATCTGCATGCAATACCACCTGCAGACATAAATGACTTTACACATTACATTACTATTATTAGTATTATTTAATATACAACTGCGGCTAGTACAATAACTAAGAACGATGGACTTTTGCTTATTCATTTAGCTATCAGAGTTCTCAAAGAAGTGATGTGAGGTATTTTTATTATTCAAAATAAGATTTTCGGTAAAGCATAGATCTATGGCAAGAGACAGGCCAGTAGCCGAGAAAGTTAACTTAAAAAAGGACGTCTGGACAAAATGGAGCAACCTAGAAGTGAGCGTCAGAACGGTGCATTTCCGGTTGGTCAGACCCCTACAAGATCTAAAGATTCCAATATTTTTAAGATTTTAACGTTGCAAAGAAACAGGGTTGGATTTGAAGTCATAATGCAATTTTTGGAAGAAGCCGAAATTCCTAAATGGAAGCCTAATTATTTTCAAATGTATTTCATTTATGCAAATGCATCTGGAGTATCTCCGATTCGATTTAATTCTGCAAATCAACCAGTATCGTGGGGCAAAAAGGTAACACTTAATATTTATCGTGATTAATGTTTTTACAAAGTTAATATATTACTTATTTAAAATGAAATATTATGTTGACATGATATTTTCTATAAACTATTAAAGTATCACTTTTCTAATTTAGGCATTATACTACACTTGCAATACATTGGCCACAATTAATAACCTAAAACAATTGAAATATGCAACCACGATGGCATTCTTGGCTACAGGCTCATCAAGCATTGGAATATACATGAGCATCGGGCATGGAGTGAGTAAATTTATTATGAACACCACATTAATGTTTTCGCTTCACCGTCATCAAAATAAATACGCAAACGTACTCCGTGCAATTGAATCATCATCCTTGAGAGAAAGCATGCATTCGGTCAAGGTATGTCATATTTATACAAAGAAAATTTTCAAGTTTTAATTGTTTGCCTACATAATCTCATCACACGATTTTCATGTTTATAGAATATGATGGTCTCGGTTGGCACAATTTTTGTGAGTGCGTCCGTAATAATTCTCAGCTGTGATTTCGACGGAGCTGAAGGTCTTCATCAGTTTCTAGCATCTCATGCTAATGACTTGAAAACGTTTATGTTTATGCAAGCTTCGCTAAACGAATTCTTGGATGCGTCAACGGTCATACTAGGAATTTTCGACATTGCTACCATCATCGCTGGAAGTTTAATGGAGCAAATGGGAAAGTGTTTGGTGCTGTTTTCATCAATGACACTGGCGGAAATGGCTGGCAACTTCATGTTTAAAAACGAAAGTTTGACACAACAGACAGCTATTACTGCGATGCAAGCTATTACTGGGGCTCGGATTTCAAAACAATTTGACGAGTTAAAGGAAGTATCGAAAAATATCAATTATTCCATCTATCCTATACTGCTCTGCGTTCTTTTGCTGAGCATATTCCTATTTACTGGATGCATTGATACTTTTTTCGATAAAGGTGAAAGCTTCACCTTGAAAAGCAGTATGTTATTGGATATATTGCTTACATGTGCCATGTTCTACTATGCAAAAAAAGCTGCGAATGTGGTATTTACATGTTTTCATATTAATATACGATTAATAGTCATTTTCATATTATATCATCGCACTACTTTTTAAAATACAGGGGGACGAATTTCGTGACTGGATTGAAGTGAAAGCAAATAGACTTTTACTAAACATGTCTCAGCTTGATCAAATAATTGAAGAACTCACAGCCACATCAATAGGGATTGGCCGGGGAATATTCTTCATTAATGATGCGTTTCTGGTTGGGGTAAGAAATATGATACATAATGTTTATATTCATTATTACCATTTCTACTTTGCTCATTACTTACCATATCATGGATTATATTTCTTGTTCCATATGTACGTACCCCTTTGTTGTATTTTAAATTTTAAATACATAGTTTGCGAGTGGCATTGCAGCTTACTTCTTTGGGATCGTGGAAACTCGTCCTAACCATTCCGAGTGCGATTGTCATTGCACATTTGATATCGGGAACCGCTCCATGTCTTCTTAAAGGTGAATAAATTGTCTCCTTCATGCCGGAAATATGCCATTATATAGTTGCATGAAATAAATATATAATATACTGTTATCCGGACATATTTGCAACAAACCACACACACACAAACCTGTAAGGATACTTTTTGCAATCTAATGTTTCAAATAATATTAATGTAATGCATAGACTATTGTTGTTATTAATAATATACATCTATAAACAAAGGAAATCATTTTTACTACTATTACATATACTATACTACATCTCTATTCTATAAAGAGTATATTAGCATTTAGTTTAAAATCAACTATACCTATTTAGATAAATAATCAAACATGACTCATAATAACTCGTTTAGAATATTTGTTTATTCTCTGTTGGTTACGTTGAAATATCATGGATCGCGGCTTTTAAAGAGAACCCTATATATGTAATCGAATATGCCGGAAAATAAATGTTAAAAGATGTAAAGAATAAAGAAATTAATTGTATGCAATAAAAACAATACAAAAAATGTTCAAGATATTCTTAATATGTGCGTTTGCCTATTAATTCAGTCAACGTGTCATTTTGTCATTTTACACAAAAATAAAATAAGTCCTACCTAGCTACCTAGCTAATTCATAAAAACGGCGCAACTACAAAATTTCCAGCATTCTTATTTTTAAATGTTTTATCTTTATCATTATATCCTGTTTACTATATGATTCCATATTATCTTTCTATCACTTTCGATTCCATGTGCATGTATTGATTCGCCTGTTATACAGCGCATTTTCTAATTAATTATCTTTTTATTTATTTATGTACACAAATAGTATAAATTGCAACTTGATTTATAACTTGCTAGTATAATAAGACAAACTGATTACTAAACGACACAACAAGAACAATAATAATAAGTTATCTACAAAAATATTATAAGTAGTATAGGACGACAACACCTTATCACAATTATTGCAGTTTTTTAATTATTGCAACAAAATAGCAGCGATTACAATCTTAATCAACATTAGTCTTCCTTTTGCATAAGCAAATATGTATCCATATTTCATTATCCCATGTGATGCTAAATTGCGTGGTAATTATAATTATTTATTTTTTAGCTAGAATCTCAACAGTCTTTTCATCTTGTTTTTTTACGTATGTATGTATTTATGTATATGTATATTAGGTATATTTATAGAAAAAAATCAACAAAAATCACTACTATAAGTATACTTACACAAATTAATAATAATAACTTACAGTTAAAAACCTAGATAACTGCTGATATGGTAGCAAATAATAAAGTATACATAATAATTATAATGCTTATTTGTAGGATAATAGGAATACCGTGCATATCATTTTCTTTACTATATTTATATTATTACTTTAGTACCAAAAAACCCAAACCATCTTGTTATCACGTTTTCCTCTACACACCCTTCAGATTTGATCTGATTCCCAATATTAATCGCCTGTGAAAATACCACTAAGCTTATTTGTAATTTTTCCCACACAAAAAGCTGATGTGGTGGTGATGATGATGATGATAATCTGCGGATTTTCTTTGTTATTGATACTATTCTTCCATTTACCTACATAAAACTGTCATTTTCTCGACTTTCTCCACTTCCTTTTTGGAGAAACCCCATTTTCCCCTTTTTCATCATCATCAGCACCACACCATACTCATGTTTGTGACCACCCTGCAATTTTTTTCATTTGTCTTTTTCTACGATTTCCTTTTTCCATCTTGTTGGAAAATGGGGTGAAGTCAAGCTAAAAACTTAATGAGAACATGTTCTATTCCAACAGAGGAAAAAAATGAAAGTAGGACACTAAAAGTATATTTGTGTACGTGTTTGAATGGATGTGTGTGCGATTGTGACTCTTTTTGTGCGACTGGAATGATTAATTTTTTTTCAGATAATGGCAATCAGCCTTGAAATTTATTTTTTTATACCGCTGCTGCTAATGTTAAATCAATTGACTTTGTGTGAGCTGTGAACTAAAAAAACAGGATAAAAAAGTGATCTGGTTTTACCATTAATTACCATTTCTGCAAGATTTACAATTTGATTGGCTGCATGATTAATAGCTTGGGTTAATAATAAATTGTGAATTTTTCCCAGGGGCCGTCCACAAGAAAAACTTTTGCATGCACCATGCATTTTATAAAATATATTGTATTCACACAATCATTTTTCTTTCAATTTTATAAAGATTAGTTTTACGACTCTACTGCAAAAATAGAAAAGTTGGAAACCCCTGTCGTTAAATTGTATTTTTGAGAAAAAGAAAGAGAAATAAATATACACTAAATATACTTTTTTTACACTGAACAGGGAAAAGTGTGAAAATTTCAAGTCGATTTTTTATGACTGTGATTATGGAAGTAATGGCGGAAAGGGCTTCTTTTTACGATTTATAAAATTTTACTTTTTTACCACAGGCTGTGCTACAAAAAATATGCAACACGGTTTTATGTATAAAAAAGGGACAATGGAGGAAGGAGGAGAGTCCAAAAAAATTATGAATGAATAAAAAAAATGAATCGTTGGATGGGATATATACAGCAAAGCACTTAAAATATTTTTAGTTTTCTTTCTCTTTTTAAAACTCCAACGCAGCTCTCTCTATTCATTCATTTCTATTTTGTAAAGGGGAAGCCCAAAGTAACAAATGTATATTGGATCGGCTCCACTGAATTTCCTTTTCCTGTCAAGCAGGCTGTTACTGTTGTGTTGTACCAAGCCACCTTGCTATCATTCATACTCTCATCCTCAAACCCTATAAATTCTCTCTCTTTTTCTGTAAAAAACTACTGTTTTCTACTTTTTTTGCTAGTATGGCCACAGACTCAGAGACAGACCGCTTTCTATTTTTTTTATTACCCGACCAACCACAGCTTCACACAAAGCCGGTCAAATAGATTTTCTAGAGACCCTATTTTACCTCCAAATGTTATCTCTTTCTCTCTCTTTTTTCTGTAGTAAAATATTTGTGCACCCGGGGCACGTGTATAGGCATATCTTTTTTTATATCTTTTGCACACACACACCCAGGCATACATACAGAGGAATGAGTAGAATAAATGGAACAGATGATGGAATGGAATGCATCATCAAAAAAATACTATTATTTTTTGTACAAAAAGTAACAACATGAATAGGTTATATTACTCCACACAAATAAAAAAAGACAAAAAGTACACAAAAAAGTAGAATCCATATAAGTTGCTCTTTTCTCTGTTGACTTGCTCATTTCTCTGTGAAATAAAGGGTATTAGATTATCCATGACTCTGAGAACTTTTCCCTGAGTCTACTTGTTGTCGTTCAACAACATGAGACGACACAAAAGACAAGACACAAACTGATTCATGATGGGAAAGAACAGTGCACTCACTTGTCGTCGTCAGAGAATCAGACAATGATTCACATTACTTTTGGGTGGGCGTGAGCTCTCTACCAAGTAGTAGGGTACGTACGAGTTCAAGTATAAAAAAAAATTTTTATGGAAAATAGTACTACTACCTTACATACACACATATACAATTACAAGTAGTCTAAATATTATATTCTCCAGCAGCAGCAGTAGTCGGAAGAGAAATTGGCAACTTTTTTTTCGCCCAAGAGATCACATCATCACACACACTAGTACATTCACACATAAGTCTACAGTCTACACACAATAAACACACTCATCAAGCAAAAATAATAATACATCACATTTTTTTACTCCTTTACACACGACAGATAACACATTTTGTAGAAAATTTAGCCCAGCATTCTCTTTTTTTTGTTACTGACAGCAGCAGACGAATTGCAGTTTCTCACTTTTTGTTATTATTATTATTTTTAAATGTAATTGCAGTTCTCGGATTCAAAGTTATCACGCACAATAATGGCATATTATGAGGATATTTCTATTGATAAACTCGATATAACTGTATATTGTAATATAATAGTAAAAAATCAAATAATGAAGCTTTTCTCCAGCTGAATTTTCTTTATCGAGCTGCTGCTGCTTTGTTCTTTTTTTTCTCTGGAAAGCAATTCTACTCCACTTGAGACGAATTAAATAATACCCACCGCAGCAGAAAGAATTGTTGAAAGAAAAAAATGAAAAAAATGAAAGAAGCAATTTGGGAAAGTAGCTGTTAATATAATGGAATTGGTTGGTAGGTTGGTGGTGATGTTGGCAGAAGAGAAATGAGGAACTGGATGCTACTCAAATCTTCGAGAAGTGTGTAAATAGTATTAAAAAATTGGACTGAAATATCATCAGCCTGCTGCAGAGGAAAAGATATATACTTGCTTAAAGTTGGCTTATATAAGTCATACATCATCATTACTTTTATATTTTTTACTTGCATTTAATAATCAGCAGGTTTATTTTTTGCTTCTGCTGCTGCTAGGCTAAGACAAAAAATGTGTGTTGCAGAAATGGATGAGATTTTTGGAAGAGCGTTGAATTTGACTTGAGGTTTGAAACTATATTATTATTATTATTATTTGTAAAAAAATACGACGACGATTTTTTCCCCCGTGAACTGAATTGAATTGATGGAGTGAGTGATGCGATGGAGGAGAGAGCGACGTGGGAAATCGATGATGGTGGTCCTTTCTGTCATCCCATCTGTCTACTGCACTGGATCTAATGTTATTTTTTTGGTGGGTGGTGATGGGAATGATGGTGATATGATGATGAGTGATGATCAAGCGGTCTGGTTTTGGTTTGAAGGTGGTTATAATTTTTTCTTCTTCTATTTTTTTCTCTATATAGTCGTCTGATTCGGGTTTTTCCCTCCTTTCACAGAAGCTTGGACCCAGCAGCTGTAGACTTTGTTGGGGAAAGTTGTTGATTTTGTTGGATGCTGCTGGTTCTCTTTTGCTGCTGCTGTGGATTGGTGAGAACAGCAGTGTAGCAGAACATTAGGGCGAGGATGGCAATGCAAACAAGTAGGAACCACATGCCGGGTGGCATGAAAGACTGAGCAAAGAGCATGACCACTGCACAAACTTGTGCGACTAGGACTAGAAGACTCATGTAGAAAACGAGAGGCATCAAAAGCTTGGCTTTCCTCTGAATTGAGTCACTCATCTGAAAATAATAATGATAAAGTTTGATCATCTTAAAAATAATGAAAAAGGATAAAAAAATATAGTTTTCTTTGTCTTTGTTTACCTTGTGAGTGAACTTAATGAAAGGGATATGAGCTGTTTGAAGGAACAAGGCACCTCGCAAAACCCAATCAAAAGCTTGGCTTTCCTCTGAATTGAGTCACTCATCTGAAAATAATAATGATAAAGTTTGATCGTCTTAAAAATAATGAATTTATTTTTTCAAAAAATTACTTTTTGTTTTTACAAAGTTAAAACTTTTTTTTTGGAACAAAGTATTTTTTATATTAAATTAAAAGGATAAAAAATATAGTTTTCTTTTGTCTTTGTTTACCTTGTGAGTGAACTTAATGAAAGGGATATGAGCTGTTTGAAGGAACAAGGCACCTCGCAAAACCCATCCGGTAACTTCATGGCCTTGCCCACAAAGCTGGGAGGATACTGCAGAGGGTCTCACCGCAGAGGGGGAAGATGAGGAGATGGTAGCAGAGGTAGATGGTGAGCTTATTCCTCCTCTCATGATTGTCTTGCTGGTAGAGTCTTTTAGTTTACTATCAATCTTCATCACAAGCCCCATGTCATCTTGGTCGCAATCTAAAAAAAATAACAAAAAACACAAAGAAATACAATAAATTATTTTTTTTATAAAGGACAATGCCCCATTAAATTATGAAAACCGCTATAATCACCGTTTATAAAAGTGTAATTATAAATTATGATTACTTTTATCTGCACAATTTCAAATAAAAAATCCATATAAAAATAATCTTTTTTGTTTCAAAAAATCATAAAAAAATTACCATTTTGCTGTGGAAGAAAGAAAAGTCGACTGGAAGTTGATGAAGCTGCAGAAGCTCCAGCAGAAGAGCCTGTTGGCTTGTTACTCACATGCCGATGAATCACTTGAAGCTCTGTGAAACTCATCTTGACTGTTGTGTATATTTTCTTGTTTACTTTTTTCCCCAACAAAAATTATAATAAATATCGTAGACTTTTTCATAAACCACTTAACAAACTTTTAATAACATTCAAATTTTTGTATTTATAAAATTTCTTTTTTTCTCAACTTTTTCAAATGAGCACTTTTTTACAGAGAGGCTTACAATTTTGTTATCTATTCAAATTATTCCACTCTCTTTAGAATTTTTTAAACAATTTCATTTTAGTTTGCTGCTTTGTATAATGATGATGATACCATACTAAATAGCAACATTTATATATTTTACATTTCTGGCTTACATTTACATCGTCTTTTTCAACTGAAAATGTTAATAAGAAGAACTAAAGACGAGGAAGGCACGCACCATAGTTCTTTCTGCTGAGCAACACAAAATTTTACTTGAGGAGAGCTCACATGAAAATATGAAATAAATTTCTCTCGGCTTGTCTTTTTTGGCCGTGTGCATTTAATAATGTGTGTGTGTGCTACTAAACAAAATTATTGTTGGTTCGTTCACTTTTTTTTTGTATTACAAGTCACTCACAAAAAATAATTGCAATCACAACAAGAATAAAAGCCGAGCTCTTCTCTCTGCTTAGTTTCGGTCAGTCACAAAGCACAACAAAACAGGATTATATAGTTTTTAGTAAAATATAGTTGCATGGTAATACAGCGTGTGTGTGTGTTTTTGTCACAGTCACACAAAATGATAGTTTCTTTTATGTTTTATTCCACTGTATACTTTACTATGAGCACTTGTTAATATGCATGAAGATATCACTACTGACTGACTTTTTTATAGGAATAAAAGGACACTACTGTTTGGTTTTTGTTGTGGGTTGAAATTTAATAAAAGGTATATTTATTCGTATTATATCGGCTTGTTCTTCATCAGTAATTCATCGTGTTGTGTTTTTTTAGACAGAACGAGAACAACTTTTGCAGGGTTACTTTGGATAAAATAGTTGTAGAGTTCCAGCACAAACAAGTTCCTATATCCATCCATCCAACGACAAACGACGATGCGGCTCAAAAGACCAGAAATTTCCTATGAAAAATTATATAGGCGCCTGTCCGTAATTCCAAGTATATATATTACAGAATAGAGAGAGGGGCGAAAAATCCTGTGCGCCTATGTCTTTATGTGTGCTGTCCTGTAAACGGAGGAGCAGTGACTGTGATGATGATGATACCACAAGGAAGACTGCTGAACAGTGACTAAATTGACTTGTAAAGGGAGTCACTCACTAAATAAAGTATATAGTGTACTGACTTGACTTGTTTTTGTATACTGACTCACTACAAAGAACATAATATAATAATAATAATAATAATAATATTATAATAAATTCAC